>RJWM01016981.1:19648-44292 GCA_004363535.1 Dasyprocta punctata | reverse complement strand
AAAAAAAAAAAAAAAAAAAAAAAAAAAGGCAAACAAACAAAACAAAACCAAAGACAGAATTGCGCTGAGCTCTGCCAACAGCAGCACCATGCCAGCTCAATCTTGAGTCTCAGAGTGGCACTGAGCTTGCTTTTTGTCAAGCACCCCAGATGCTGTGACCTTGGGCCCCATCCTGGGGTGCGGTCATCCCCTGAAAACCCCACAGTGACCAGCAGTGCCGGGCTGCTGGGAGAAAGCACCCAACCCGCAGTTGCGGTTTTTATTTTCAAAAGCAGAATCACCCTTGCATAGAAAAGTAGTCTAGGCAGGGCAGGGACGTCACAGGCAGCGCGTGGGCGGGGCCTGTCCCCACGTGGAGCGGCCAGGCCAGGGACCCCTGACCCATACGGCGGCTCTTTCCTCTCCTTTTGCGTCCCTGGGGATTGAACTCGGGGCCTTCACACTGATGAGTGACAGCCCAGCCCTTTTTATTTTTTATTTTGAGACAAAGTCTCCCTAAATGGCTGAGTTGCCCAGACTGGACTGCAACTTAGGATGCTCCTGCCTCAGCCTCCTGAGACAGCTGGGATTGCAGGTGTGCTCCACCACACCTGGCTGGGCAGATTTTTACACAGCTGAAACTGGGCTT
Organism: Dasyprocta punctata; assembly: GCA_004363535.1. Taxonomy (NCBI): domain Eukaryota; kingdom Metazoa; phylum Chordata; class Mammalia; order Rodentia; family Dasyproctidae; genus Dasyprocta; species Dasyprocta punctata. The sequence goes on along the minus strand of RJWM01016981.1, from coordinate 43,664 downwards.
GTGGCTGACAGTGACAGGTATGCTACTGGACACAGGTCTGGAGTTCAGGGACCACGCGGTGACACCCTAAGGATACGGCTGGACGACCGCGCTGGGCAGTGGACGGGGCCCGGTCCTCCGCCCACCCGAAGCTCTCCCCAGGGAAGGTGCACCTGGTGGTACTGTTACAGGTGACTGAGTCAGAGAGAAATACTACAATCAGGCAGGCAGGGCTGGGCCCTCGAAGGAGCCAGTGCAGGAGTTCCGATACCTTGTGACCTCTGAGGAGACAGGCACCTCCTGCTGCGGGCCAGATCTCAAGACAAAAGGCAGAACAAATGCACCCGTATCCTAAGGACTGATATTCTAAATAGTCCTCTATCACCCTGAGGAAGTCAGGAGTCAGCATCCCACCCCCTACAAGGAGAGTCAGTGCTGTTAAGCATCCCCGCCTGCTACGTGACTGGCTTCCCCATTTGTCCTTGATTTAATCAATTCTACCTGAGCAATTAGTCCTACTGGTTGACCATAGTTACGTCCCACCTTATGCCCACCTTGCAAGTTCCCATGTTTCCCCACCTTGGACCCGTCTACCCTCATGGTTTTACTCTATAAAAGTCCCTAGAAATGACAGAGTCTTTGGCAAACTGCTCAGGCCCCCTTCTGTCCCTCAGACAGAAGCTTTCTTTCCCTCAATAAATCTATTCTGCCCTTACCCTCCGTTGTTCCTAAAACTCATTCTTCGATCGTGCCGGACATACAGTAAGTTGGCAGTTTCGTTTCCCTGTATCAGTACCAACCCCCCCCCCCCCCCCGCAGCCGGGAACTGGTTTCCAGCTGGGGCTTACATTTAAAATACGGAGCCCTGGGAGGAGACTGGGAAACGAACCCACCCCTCCCCGGGGCTGCCAGGAAGTCGCCACCCCACACCGCACAGAAACCTGCACAGCCCCAGCAGAAACGCCCGGTGCCTGGATTACAGGCAGTGCTCCACCCAGGAGTCCACCGGCACTGACCTACGAGAACCCCGATTCTGGTCAGCGGACCAAGGGAACCCCGCCCACGCCCAGCAGGGCGCAGTGGTTCAGGGTAAGGGCCCCGAGGTCCCCGCACGCTCAGCACCTGTGCGGTGCAGGGTGGGTGACAGCTGGCCTCCTGGAGCCCAGGGCTTCTCTCTCTCAACAGGGACGACGGCTGGACAAGGTGGTGCATGCCTGTGTGTGACCCAGCACTTGGAAGCTGAGGCAGGAGGACCGCTGTGAATTCGAGGCCAGCCTGGGCTACACAGCGAGGACCTGGTGGGGACAGCAACTGTGCCGGCTTCACAGCGTCCTCGAAAGACTGAAAGAAGCGAAGACATCTGCGGGAGCTCAGCAACAGCAGCCGCCAGAGCAAGCGTTCTACAGATCTATTAAATCACGCCGACAGACGCAAGCAGGGCGCTGGAGCTCAGCCGTACAAAGTCACCAAAACCGGGCGAGTGTTCGGCTCTGATTCCTTTAGTTGCTAGAGAAAATAAAATCCCTCAATTTTTAAACTCAAAGGGAAACCCAGTGAGTGTGACCGTGTGTGCACACCTAGTGCCCTACTCCCTGGGAGGGAGCGAGCGAGCCTTTCATGACCCTGAGTTTCCATTTCCATTTATTTACTTTTTCTGTTTTTTTCTTTTCTTTTCTTTTTTGAGAGCGGTTCTCACTACACAGTAGGCCTGGCCTTGCACTCCCAGGGATCCACCTGCTTCAGCCTCCGAGTCCTGGGATGACAGGTGTGTGCCGCTGCGCCCAGTGACTCTGGCGATGCTCACCGAGGCCGGCACTCGGGGAGCGAGCGTCCCATGACCCTGGATGGAACAGGACTCACAATCCACGTCATTCCTGAGGTCACGGTCACGGAGGCCCCAACTCCAGTGGTCACCACAGATCTCACTGCACAGTGGACCATGGATGTCTGTGTGTTTTTTTTTTTTTTTAAAGAGCTCAGTGACTGCAGCGCCCACATCAGGGCCCCGGGACCCGGCCTGAGATATTCCCACAATGCACCGGGTGCCAGAATGCGCCAGCCTCCCCCAGTCACACAAGGTGGCTATCTGGAACCAGAGGAAACTATTAATCCCTCTGTTCAACTGCACCACAACCGCACCCCTGCAGAGGGAAGGGGCCCAGACGGGAAGGGATGGGGGAGGCCGGAGAAGCACTGTGCGTGCACAGCCCCCAGGCCGAGGCCCTGCCGAGGCCCTGCATGCAGGGCGTGGGCGAGGGAAGCGTTAAAAGCAGCCCGAGGGGACAGGTCCCTGCGGGCCGGGGTGACACTTCAGACCACCTACAGGACACGTGACGACCAGGCCAGGGTACAGAGCATTTCTGGGCCTCCGATGTTCACCATCTCTGTGTTTCCCGGGGAACCTTCCAGTCCGCTAGCGACTCTGACCCACGCCGTGGGCCGCCGCTAACTGCAGAGCACGGGGTCAATCAGTGACAGTGCCACCTGTCCACAGGAACACACGCAGGGTGCTGCTGAAGCGAGCAGAACGCGGGGCTCAGGGCACCCCGCAAAGAAAAAACAGCACCTAAAAATTAATCTCCACATACAGCCAGCTGTGGTGGCGCATGCCAGTGATCCCAGTACTCAGGAGGCTGAGGCAGGAGGATCACCTCAAGCTTGAGATCAGCCTGGGCTACGGAGTGAGACCCTGTCTCAAAAAACCAAAATAGGAAAAAGAAAGAAGCAAGCAAGGGCGAGCAGGAGGGCAGAGAAGAGAGCCAGGGCCACGGAGGCGCTGTCAGGGAAGGGCTCCCTGCGAGCTCGGACTGCTTTCTAATTATAGCCTTCAGATGTCTGGGCGGTCACGCGGCTCTCCTCCCCTCACGCAGGGCAGCCACCGGCCACAACAGCCACTTCTTAAAAAGCCAGCGAGGCAGGCTGCACCCGATGGCAGCCCTGAGGCTCACAACCTCTGCTTCTGCCTTTTTCCTCCTCTGTGGCTCAAACGGCCGGCAGCCCGGGCCTCTCTGCTGTGACACAAGGTTGAGCTCGGGGTCGTGGCGCAGGCCTGTCATCCAGGGGCCCAGGAGGCTGAGGCAGGAGGATTGCTGTGAGTTTGAGCCCAACCCAGGCTACACAGTGAGACCCTGTCTCAAAAACAAAAAACAAAAAACAAAAAAACCCCCAACAACTAGCAATAATAAAAAAAGCCAAAATAGTAAAGTTCATTTTTCTTTGTGGTCACTGTGTGTGGGGATGAAGGTCGGCAAACAAATATTCATTTTGGGATCTTAGAAGTTTGCTGTTTAGCCATTTCCCACCCCATGGTGAAGAGGTCTCTGATTAAAATAGCGTAATTACCAAGCCGAAAATCTTAAGGAAAATGGACATATTTACTCCAATGGCTACCCTGGCTTGGATAAAATCCTATGTTTGAAAACAGAAATAAAACTCAAAGTAAAAATGAACCAAGACATTTAATCCATAAAAAGCAAGTTTGGTGGTAATGAGGGGTGTGCTAAAAAGCTACCACACACATACACAGAAATGTCCCTGTAAACTGGGCGTGGTGGTGCATGATTTTTGAAACAGGATCTTATTATGTAGTCCAGACTGGCCTTGAACTACTATGTAATCTACGTGGCCCCCAATTCGTTGAGATTCTCCTGCCTCAGCCTTCCAAGTGCTGGGGTGACAGCGTGCACCACCATGCCCGGCTGCATTTCCTCTATTTCTTTCTCTCTCTGTTACCACGAGTTCCCCGCACTCCTTCCAAGGGCTCCACAGCCAACTGCTGTCCATCCAGCCCTTATCTCACACAGCTGCTGAGCCTTTGATGTGTGGATCAAACAAAAGGAAGTCAAGGACAGAGGCTCTCGCTGGGCGAGGTGGTACACGCCTGGCAGTTTTCCTCCCGGGCTGGCCTTGAACCTGAGGCGATCCTCCTGCCTCAGCCTCCGGGCAGTGGGATGACAGATATGCGCCGCTATGCCTGCCTCCTCTTTAGCAGATTCTCATTGAAACCAGAAAACCACATCTGAGACCAAATGTCACAGAAAGGGCTTGGTCCGTGCCCCCTTCTCCTCCGTCCCGCGTGGAAAGGGACCCGGGCTCCTCAGGGCTCAGCCACGGACAATGACTCACCTGAGTCGAAAGCGAACTCGCACCCAGCCCCCAGACTGTTTTGCACACAACACTTTAACGAAAGCAAAGTTCAAGTGCACCGTGTGAGACCCTCAGCCTGGCTTTCTCCGATGCCAACCAAGCGGCAGGGACGCGACTCTGTGCGCGGGGCAGGGACAGAAGGGACACCGAGGGCCAGGAACGTGGCCACCCTGCGCGGTTCCTGTCCCGGCACTCAGAATCACACCCACTCGCACGCAGTGTCCACAAGCTCCTGCTCTCCGCTCCCCAATTTATACAGCAAAAAGGAAACCAAGCCGGGCGTGGGACCGCACACCTATAATCCCTGGCTTGGGAAGCTGAGGCAGGAGAATCGCCAAGAGTTCAAAGCCAGCCTGGAGACCCTGTTTTCAAAAACCAAAATTTAAAAAAAACTTCTCTTTGTTTTAAAGATTTTAAGGAAGCCAGTCCTTCCTAAGACCATAAGCAACCTCGTCCAGAGGTTCCCATGCCAGTCTCCAGGAACTTCTAATCACTTTTGTTACTAGGACACATTTGCCCAGAAACCAGACCTGGGTCCTCCAGCCGCCTCCAGGCCTTGGGAATCGGCCTCCGTTAGCCTGGCCCTGCCCTCCCCAGGGCACCGCGTAACCGGGCGGGAGGATGACGAGGCCCAGACAGCGGTGGCAGAAGAGAAGAGGGAAAGAGCACCCACCCTGCGCCAGACGACTGCTAAGAGGAGAGCGAGGAGGAGGAGGGAAACTGCCTGCACTGACTTATTTATTTATTAGTGGCTTTGAGTCGGGACCTTGATTCGGAGCCCAGGCTACCCGGGAGCTCAGGGCGACCCTCCTGCCTCAGTCTCCTGAGAGCTGGGATGATAGAGAGCCCTTTCACCGATGTGACTGTCTTGCCTGCAATTCCAGCACTCAGGAGGTTGAGGCAGGAGGATCATTGGGAGTTCGAGGCCAGGCTGGGCTCCATGGTGAGGCCCTATTTGAAAGAACAAAAATAAAACAAACAAAAAAAAAGTGAAAAACCCTGCAGCTGACCCCGAAGAGCCACTGGGACGCGCACCGTCCATGGGAACCGACTCCCCGCCGCGTAACAGCCCCGCACTGCTCCTCCGGCTCCAGCTCCACCTGTCCGGCGCTTCTGGCCCAGCTCTGGCCGGGTCGCAGGCTGAACCCCGGTCCCCAGCACACCTGGCTCGGCGGCATCCGTCTCCCAGGGACGCTGAGGAAGAGGCTCCGACCTCGCCAGGACCAAAAGGTCGTGGCTGAAACTGCTGTGGGCAAAACCCAGGCCACGGCCTGCTCTCCACGGAACCGCGATGTCGGCAGGGACGCCAACGCTGCTGCGACAGGAGGGGTGTGACCCCAGGACAGGGGCCGGCCTGAGGCTCTGTCCCCGGCGAGGTTCCCCCACACCTTCCCATCACAAGAGGAGATAATCACCCCATCTGCTGTGACCAGGCACGCGCACACATCACACCCCCACCCGAGCAACTCCAAAGAGAGCGCACTTCAAAGTACAGCAGCCCGGCGCGGGGACATGAGCTTGTAACCCGGCTTTCGGGAGGCTGAGGCAGGAGGGTCCCAAGTTCCAGGCCTGCCTGAGCAACTTAGGGAGACGCTGTATCAAAGTAAAAAATAAAAGGGCCGGGGCTGTAGCTCAGAGCGTGCAAGCCCACGGGTCCAATCCTAGCACCACCAAAACCACAGACAACAAAGAAGCCCCAAAAGCGGCAAACAGGAAAGCAATCTACATAAACGGTCTGAGTTTCCAAAATTTTTTAGACTTCTATACAAAACAGGCTCTTCCCCTTTGAAACTGGTGTGTGTGTATATTCCAGCCAGCTATCCAGCTAGCTATGAGCCTGTTTTGTTTCATTCTGTTGTTTTGATTTTGGTTTTTGAGACAGGGTCTCCCTACGTACGTACTCCAGACTGCCTTGAACTCACTATGTAGCCCGGGCTGGCCTCAAACTCACGGCCATCCTTCTTGCCTCAGTCTCCCTAGTGTTGGGATCACAGGTGTGCGTGGCTTGCACTCGTTTCTTAAAAACCAGTGAAATCCTGCAGCAGCCTTGATTTCCTTTCTTAAGACAGGGAAATGCCCCAAATGTCACCCTGTGCACTTGTGTTTTTTTTTTTTTTTTTTTTTTTGTGGCACCGGGGATCGAACTCACAGCCTCTGAGCCAAACTCCCAGCCCTGGTTTTTTGAGGCAGGGTCACACTATGTAGCTCAGGCCGGCTTTGCGCTCACGTTGTAGCCCAAGCCAGCCTCTAACTCACAACGCTCCACGTACCTCAGCCTCCCAGTGCTGGGATTAAAGGCGTGCGCCACCACGCCCAGCTGCACTTGTGCTCTTTAAAGTCATCTCTAAGCCTCAAGCTAAACCCTCTAAGCAGGGTTTGCTAAATCATCCCGGCCCAATTGGTAGTTTCTGTCTTTCCAATGCCACAGTGCTCACCCACCATGCTCCCGAGGCCCTACCTCCTCCAGAGTGTGCGTCCCACTCCAGGACCCCCTTCCCGGTGGGGAAGCTCTTACCGGACAGGATCCCTTCCTGGACCGCAGGACAGCTCCAGCCAGCAGAGCAAATGCCTCACTTCAAGACCCGCGGAGGCAGAGGAGTCTGAACTAAAGTCAAGTGACAGCCAGGCATGGTGGTACACGCCTGTCATCCCAAGCACTCTGGGAGGCTGAGGCAGGAGGATCACAAATTCCAGCCCAGCCTGGGCCACTTAAGTGATTTAGCGAGACCCTACCTCAAAACCAAAAATGTAAAAAGGGGCCAGAGTTGTAGCTCAGGGAGTGCAAAGGCCCTGGGTTCAAACGAAACAACACAAAAGCCCGGGACACTCTGCGTGCTCCATAGTCACCATGGCTACTACTTGTTGGGTTTGTGTCTCTTTTGGGGCAGGAATCTGCTGCTGTGGTTTTTAGTATGTGCCAAGTACAGAGTTAGGATTCTCAAAAGCTAATTCCTCTCCTGCAAAGCAGTTCACGCTAGGAGTAGACAGAAGTACTAAGTCAGAGATGAGGCCGCCTCCCCGGCCTAGGTCCTTCCCCGGCTCCTTCTGCTCGGTGCTTGGCCGTGGAGACCTCACTGCAGGCCTGGGCGCTGAGCACACGGTCCCCTCTCCTAAGCCGCGGCGTCCAGGCCGGGTCTGCCGCCTCCTTCCCTCCCACCCACTTCCAAGGAGGAACCAGGGCCGGTGCGCTGAGCTACATCCCCAGCCCCATTTTACTTATTGCTTTAGGGCAGGGTCTTGTGAACAGCTAAGGTGCCCAGGCTGGGCTGGAACTTCCCATCCTCCTGCCTCAGCCTCCCGATGAGGGGCGTGCGACCTGACGCCCTGCTCACCCAGGACAACCCGAAGGGCACAGTCAGCTCATCTGCGGCCTTGGGGTTTCCCGGGAGACGGCAGTCACAGGCTGCGGGCTGGGGTGCGCTCCTTTTGGGGAGCTGTTAGGAGCCCACCACCATCTCCCACAGTCACCAGAAAACCACACAGCGTCACGTGCGCAAGCCCTTCTCCTCAGGGTTTGAGCCGGGTCCCCGGGCAGAGGGCGCAAACCCTACGGCGAGACTCAAACCCCGCCGGAGGCGAGGGGCGGCCATGGACCAGCCGGAGGCCGGGCCCGCTGCAGCCTGCCGACCAGGTCACTCCACGGCCGCAGCTCTCCGCAGCTATTGGGGCACCGTCACCCCTGCTGTCGCCCGCAGCTGCACCCAGGGCCAAGGCAGCGCAGCCTGGGCGCACGCGAGGCCCGAAACCGGCGCCGGGCTCAGTGCAATCTCTGCCCAGCTCCCCACACCTCGGCCGCAGCACGCCACAGAGGCCACATTGTGCGGGCGGATGGCGGCCGCGACACCCCCGCCGGGGCGCCCCCGAGCCCCACAACAATGCCCTCTGTTGCCAGCCAAGCCGCCGGGCCGCAGAACTGGACGCCCTCAAACGGGCCCAGACAGTGGCGGCTGTGTGTGGGGACCGCCCCAGGCCCCCGACAGAAGCCACCGAGGCGGAGGACAGTGGGCTCTGTGATGGCCCTCGGCCGGGCCAGCCTGGACACTGGGACCCATGGTACAGCGGCCGCCGGGCTCAGGAGCGGCCGGCCTTCGGGGGCCACCTGCAACAGCTGGTGCCCAGCTACAAGGGGGGCCACGGGGCACAGGACTCACGGGAGAAGCAGGCCACCTGCTGAAAAACAGGACTTTGTCACCATTGGACTGAAATCTGTGGGGGCTTTTTTGTTTTTATTTTTGGTCTTTTTGAAACAGGGTCTCACTATGTAGTTCAGGCTGGCCTTGAGCTCACTTTGCAGCCCAGGCTGGCCTCAAACTTGCAAGGCTCCTCCTGCCTCAGCCTCCCGAGTGCTGGGATTACAGGTGTGCGCCACCATGCTCGGCTGATACCTGTGCTTTTAATGAGTGTCTAAGAGCCGGGCGGACTCAAGGTTTGGCTGGTGCTCTTCCGTTTCCTTTGGGGGACCTGGGAGTTAACTACGTCCCCACTGCTTGAACCACTGGTGTCCACACGGGAGGGACCTGCCCGACAGGACCGTCCTGCAGGTGGCGCTGGTGGTTCAGAGCCCCCAGCAGCCAGACACGCGCTTACAGTCCCTTCATGAACCTGCCAAACCCAGGACCTTTGCCCCCAGTCCATTCTCAGCCCTTTTCTAATTTTTATTTTAAGACGAGGTCTCACTAAATTGCCCAGGCCATGCTTGAACGTGTGACCCTCCTGCCTCAGCCTCCCAGAGTGCTGGGTTGCAGTCGGCATGTTCCACCGGGCGCAGCTAATCGTCATGTCCTCTCCACATCGTGATTCACCCCGTGGAGCGAGCGGGGACCCCCACTCTGCGGTGGGAGCTGAGGCTCCTCCAGGGAACGAGCGGGCGCTGGGGGTCGCTCAGCCGATGCAGCTCCCGGGACGACTGGGAGGAGCGGCAGACAGCGGCCCGGAGCCAGGAGGCTCCACCACCACCCGGGGCAGGTCAGGCGACGGGGCCGGGAGGGACGGGGCCGGGAGGGACGGGGCCCACGCTCTGAACCTGGGCCCCTGCACTGGGCTCCGTCACCAGGCCAAGTAGCAGCCAGCACTAGGGCCTATGCCATGGTACCTGGCGCTAGTGCTTATCTCATAGTATCTAGCACTGGTGCCTACCTCATAACACCCAGCACTAGTACCTAGCTCATAGCACCTAGCACTACTACCTAGCTCAGCCTCTAGCACTAGTGCTTATGTCATAGTACCTAGCACTAGTACCCATCTTATAGCACCTAGCACTAGCACCTAGCTCATAGCACCTAACACTAGCACCCATTTCATAGCACCTAATGCTAGTACCCATCTCATAGTACCTAGCACTAGTACCCATCCCATAGTATCTAGCACTAGTTCCCATCTCACAGTACCTAGCACTAGTACCCATCTCACAGTACCTAGCACTAGTACCTATCTCATAGTACCTAGCAGTAGTACCCTTCTCATAGCACCTAGCACTAGTACCTACCTCGTGGTACCTAGCACTAGTACCTATCTCATGGTACTTAGCACTAGTACCCTCTCACTGTATCTACCACTAGTACTAATCTGCTAGCATCTGCCGTGATGTCACCAGCCCTGAGGAGACGCCAGGCAGTCACACTGACAGCCTGCCTCCATCTCAGAGGCTGGCCTCGTGCTCACTGTCGCTCTGTGGCCCCAAACATCCAGGAGGCTCATGCTCTAAATAAACAGGGGCAAAATTATCCCACCACTGAAGGCTCTGGAAGGTTCTGGAAAGCTCCGGAAGGCTCTGCTAGACTCGCTGGCACCACCCTGAACCCCTTGCTCTTCTCGACGCTCTCCCTGCCCTGAACGCGAGCCACTCTGGCTGTGTGGGCCCGGCTACGTAAAGTGAGGCAGGCAGGGGACGGAGTCCTGACCCCAGGAGCGGGCTGGGGCTGTGAGAACGATCCGCCATCTGTCCCTCAGGGCCACAGAGACCACAGCTCCCCAGAGCTCCTCAGGCCGGCAGAGCGGTGTTACCTCTCGGGGTACACAACCTGCCCGGCCACGCTCCAGTCCCTGTCTGCAGCTCTGTCCCCCCATGGTCCTTTTGTTTCAAGCCATGGGGACTGAACGCACCCACTGTGTCCCCTGCCCTTTTTTGTTTTTTTCTCACTTTTTTATTTTGAGACAGGGTCTGGCTAAATTGTTAAGTGGCCCAGGTTAGGCCTGAACTTGGCAACCTCCTGCCTCAGCCTCCCAGAGTGCTGGGATTACAGGCCTGCACTCGGGCTCTTCAGTCCTTGTGAACAGGAGGAAATCTTTACAGTACGTTACATGCGTGTACAAAGCTGCCAAAATAAAATCATTCGTCCGCCTCGCCAACACACACTACTAAACATGAGGAAAGAATAAATCACACATAAACCAGACATGCCGGCAATGGTGCCGCACACCTATCGTCCCAGCTTTCGGGAGGCTGAGGCAAGAGGATCACCATGAGCTCGAGGCCAGCCTGGGGGACACAGTGAGACCCTGTCTCAAAAAAACAAATAAAACCAAACAAACAAAAAAACAAAAACAGCAGACAAACTTTTAAAAGTGAAAACAAAGCAATCCAGTGGAAAATATTCAATTCCAATACACTGTGACCCCGGTGGACATCTTGGGCCCAGCAGGGCTGAGGCAGGCAGGTTTCTCCTGCACTGGCCAATGTCCTGGAGTGACACAGGTGCTGGGAGAGAGGAAGAGGCCACAGCTGCTTCGTTCCTAGTTCTTAAACCATGCAAAGAAGGAAACGGCGGCTGAAGCTGCCCGGCCAGGACGGCCCGGCCACAGGGTCCAGCTCCTGCCGCTGCACTGTCCACAGAGGGGGCTCAGCTTCACGGCCACCCCGAAACCTGCACAGCTGCGGGAGAATGCGCAACTGACCCTCGCCACACTGTCCCTGGAGACCTCGCCACACTGTCCCTGGAGGAAGTCTCTGAAGGTGGAATTCTCACCATTTATATGACAAAGAGACAGCCGGGGGTGGTGGCGCACGCCTTTAATCCCAGCACTCAGGAGGCTGAGGTAGGTGAAGCGTTGTGAGTTCAAGGCCAGCTTGGGCTACAACGCGAGTGCAAGGCTGGCCTGAGCTACACTGTGCGACCCTGCCTCAAAAAACCAGGGCCGGGAGTTTGGCTCAGTGACTTAAGTGCCTGTCTGGCAGGTGCAAGGTTGTCAGTTTGATCCCCGGTACCAAAAACAAAAAAATAAATAAATTACAAAAGAGAGAGAGGCCTGGGGCCACTCTTCAAAGCAGGCACTCAGCTCCATAACACACAGGGAAGAAGCAGAAGGGAAAGATGCCGGGCCCTGTGGCGCACACCTGTAACCCCAGCTACTCTGGAGGCTGAGACAGGAGGATTTCAAGTTCACGGTCATCTTGGGCCCCTTGTGTAAACTCGGTCTCCAAATTAAAAAAAAAAAAAAAAGGGGGGCTGAGAGCCAGATGTGGTGCACACACCTGTAATCACAGCACTTAGGAGGTTGAGGCAGAAGGATCACCTGGAATTCAAGGCCAGCCTGGGCTACATAACGAGATCTTGTCTCAAAATAAAAATAAATAAAAAAGGGCTCAGAGACATAGCTTCAGTGGCAGAGTGCTTGACTAGTATGTGCGAGGTCCTGGGTTCGATTCCCAGCATGGCAAAAAATGAAAAATAAACAACAAAAAGGAACAAGTTCTCAAATCTTCAATATGTTTTTTTTAAAGGCAACTAAGTTTCTTTTTCCTTTTTTTGAGATAGGGTCTTTCTACAACATTTGGGGTTGACCTCAAACTCATAGCAACCCTCTGTGTGTACCATGTCTGGCTCAATTTCACTTTTTTTTTTTTTTTTTTTTTGGGTACCAGGAATCAAACTCATGACCTGGCACTTTTTAGGCAGGTGCTGTACCACTGAGCTACATCCCTAGCTCCTAAATTTCACTTTTCAAGATGCAAAATAACTGACATAGTTCTGGCTATGAAGATACAGCTAGGAAGATATTTAAAGCAGAACCTGCTTAAAACTGCAAAAGGTGGGAACAAGTAAGTACTGGGTGGAGATGCGGCCGTGGAACGGAAAGCTGTGGACCAACAGGCGTGGTGGTACTCCGGAGGCCAAGGCAGGACAAGGGTTGCGAGTTCAAGACCCACCTGGGCTACAAAGTGAGCTCAAGGACAGACAACCTGAACTGCATAGCGAGACCCTGTGTCAAGAAGACAAAAAAATAAAAAATAAAAAAAGGAAAAGCATTGTGAGTTTGAGGCCAGCCTGGACTACACAGGAAGACCCTGTCTCAAAAAACCCAAAACCAACAAATAGATATATACATAAAAGAGAGAGAGAGCCAGGCCAGGAAACAGCACAGAGAAAAACCAACCCCTCTGTGGGGGGTGACTTCCTAGCTGTGCAACGCGAGCCCAGCGACTTCGCCTCCGCCTCAGCCTCACAAATGCACCCCCCACCTGCCGGGGCGTGGGGACAGAGGTGGTGGTGGTGGGCAGCTGCCGGCTTAGGTCTGCCCACAGCGACCTCAACACCCATCAGCTCCCCGCAGTAAGGGAGTCGGGGTGGGGTGCCGCCCGCACTTGTCTACACTTTCACGATTTCTACAAGGGATTCACGGCAGCAGGAAAGCTGATAAACAGAGCGGCCCCCACAGCAGTAACCCTCTTAAAGGGGTTTCACACCGCTGCACCGCGAGTAAATAAATATTGGATGAGTGAGACCAAACCTCCGGATCTCACTTAAACAAGGATGACCGGGAACCTTGAAAACTTCAGAGCTAAATTTGTCTCTAATACTTTTATAGAGAAAAGCAAGACATTATTGCATTATTCAGCCCCAGGAGGATTTATGAGCCTTGATTTGAAAAGCACTGAAAAGTCACTCGATTTGTAGGCGGCAGCCAGGGTGGCCCCGTCTGTCCCTGTCCTTGTCCTCATCCCTCCCCGCAAGGTCCCCGGCCCTGGGTGATCAGAGCTGGAGCCGGTGCCCCCTGGGCGGTCCGTCACAAGGGCAGAGCTAGGACTGCTTTCCTCCCAGCCCCGCTGCCCAGCCGTACCCGGGAAGCCACACGCCAAGCGTTCAGAGAGCACACCAAGGGCCTGAGTTTCTGATTCCAGAAGTTCAGCCTCCGATTCCACCCTAAGAGGCCAAGGTAAAGGTCAGTAAGCTACTCTTTGGCTGGAAACACCAGAATTCTTAGAAACCGTTCCTTAAGAATAGAAAATAAAAGAAAAAGAAAGTAAGAAGTAGCTGGGCACGGTGGTGCAGGCCCGGGATCCCAGCCCTCTGAGAGGTGAGGCAGGATGGTGGGTTCGAGACCAGCCTGAGACACGCAGTGATTTCCTGAGACCCCGTCTCAAAAAAAAAGAACTGGAGGCGGAGCGCAGAGCCAAACCCCAGGAGCCCCAGGATGGGGGGAGGAGGGACTAACTTCGTGTAAGGTAAGATTCTCGTTTGTATTCCACTGTTTGTTTTAACGGATGCAAGGTTATTTCTGTTTGCCTTGAATTTAAAAGACCCGTGAACATTCCGAAGAGTTTTTAAGCGCGGTAACTTGCTCCGAGTAGCACAGCTCATCAGTCACCCGCTAGGGGCTGGGTCTCCTGGACCCCTGGCCAACAAACTCCCCCCCACCCCAGCCTCCCAGTTGCGCTGGCTACAGATTTGAGGGAGCAACCGCCTCCGTCCCCCTGAGCCATCGCCGCGGGGCTTCCCAAACATTTCCAAGGGCTTTTACCAGACTCCGGGAAGAGAGGGACCGAGAAACAGGAGCGGCGCCTGAAGGTGTCCAAGCGTTTCCTTCCGGTTCCTCGCTCAACCCGCCTGACTTAAAAATGAAACTATGGAAACCAAGTTAAATATTGACTCAGAGGGGTAAAAAAGACTTCTGCGGGAGGCGGCGGCTAAGCGGCGGCGGCGGCAGCGGCACGGAGGGCTGCGGGAGGAGAATGCGCCCGGGCGGCGAGCGCGCAGCGGCTCCGCGCGGCCTCCAACTGCGGACCGGCCTGCGCCCCGCGCCAGGCCAGCCGGGCCGGGCAGGCGGCGGGGCCTCCCCAGGTGTCCACGTGGACCGACTTCCTGGAGCCGCGCTGCCCGCCCCCGGGGAGCACAGGACCTCCCCGGGTCTCAGGCAGGACACTCGGGCAGGCGAGCCCGGCTCCTTCCCCCCGCAGCCACGCCGCGCCGGAGCCCCGGGCCCGCGCTCCCCGGGCCCCCTCCCTCCAGCCGCATCCTCGCCCCGGGCCGCTCACTGCCCCCGAGACACCCTGGGATCTGCGGTCTGGGGTCGGGACCGGCAGGGACGCCGAGGCATGGAAAAGTTAACCCCGACTCCGAAACCCACGCGGGGCCGGGGACGCGCGTGTCAGCGAATGCGCGGTCACTTTAGGGCAGGCGAGGCTCGCGGCCAGAGTGCAGGGTTCGCAGGAAAAAGCACAGGGTCGCGGGCGGGCGCGGCCAGGGACGCAGAAATTAAACAGTACAGTCCCCGTCGCCCCGCCGGCTCGGCCCGGCGTCACCCCGGGGTCACCTGCGTCTGCACAGCGGCCGGACGACCCCAGGCACAGCCGCGAATGAATGAGCCGCGACCGCGGCGCCCGAGCGCACGCCGAGCCGGGATGGGGTCGGAGGCTGTGACCGGGGACCCGGGGGCGCGGACCGGAGTCGGGGATCAGGGGATCCGAGGGCGGGGACCGGGAACTGGGGCCCCGCGCGCGCCGCGCCGCGGCCCCCACCCGTCCGCGCCGCACTCCTCCTCCTCCTGCCCCTGACCCCTCCTCCGGCTCCCCGCCCTCCCAATCCTCGGCCTCCTTACCGCCGCAGCCCGGGCTCCGCGCGCCCCGAGCATCCGGGGACCCGCCCGCCTGCCGCGCTCTCCCGGGGTCGCCACCCCGGTCCGCTGCCCTGCGCCCCGCCCGAGGCCGCAGCAGCGCGGCGGGCCCCGCGCGCGCCCCATGCGCGCCCCCGCCTCCGCGCGCGCCCCCGCCGACTCACCGCCCTCGGCCGCGCGCCTGTCCCCGCGCCGCTCGCGAGAAAGCGCGGCCGACCCCGCGCGCCGGGTTTAGAAGCAGAGGGCGGGGCGGCCACCCGGGAAAGTTCCCGGCCCCTCCCCGGTCCAGGGCGGGCGCGGGGAGGGGCCCGGGCCGGGATCGGCTTCCGGACTCGGGGGTCGCCGCCCCGGCTCGGCCCGACGCTAGGTCCCCGTGTGCCGGGCGCCACGGGGCTGGGCTGGCGCTGGCGACGCCCCCGGGCACCTGTGCTGCGCCTGGCCTGGAAGACTGCGAGGCTGGGACCAAAATAAACCTGGAAAGAGCGGGATGCTCGCCCCGCCTGCGCCGGGGTCCCCTGCTGCTCCGGGGCCCGGGGGAGCGCTGGCTCCCCGGTGACCCAGCAGGCGCCTTAGGAATGGTCCGGGAGCCGGTTCTCGGGGTTGCGGTTCGCCGCCACCCAGGCAGCTTGGCTTTATCCGAGAGTGGAGAGAGCTGACCGGGCCTTGCCTGCGTGTGCGGACCAAGGTTTTGTGTTCCGTCTTCCAGCTGGGGGCCTTGTGTTTAGGGTTTGCACTGGCTCCTGGGGCTTCCACATAATCAACAAAAATAATGAGGCACCTCTGGGTGTCTGGTGTGGCTGTCATTTGCATAATCATTTTTCTTGTTTATTAAACGTGGTGGCAGTTCCCTAAGCTCTGAGATGTTGTCACAACACAGAAGCCCCCGCCCCGTGAAAAGGTTCTGAAATTAACCAAAGGCGCAAGCAACATCACCCAGAGGAAAATGCGTTCCTTTAAAGCCCCACAAAGGTAAGGACCCCGAAGAGAACGCTGACAATTGAAATTTAGTTTCCTTGGGTTTGTTTTTCTTTTTCTATAAGGAGTTCCTTTTCAGTTTTACAAAGTCCGGGCGCTTTGCCCAGCCGGCAATTGCAAATGGAATGGTTGGCTGGGATGCAGCGAATGGAAATGGAAATTGCGACCAGCGGCTTTTGCCAACAATCACGGATCTGATTCAGAAGCTTGAGCCGGTCCCGGTTGGTCACGTGGAAGGGTGAGCCGTCAAGGTGTGGCCCTGGCGGGGGAGTTGGGTAAGCAGCCCACACACCCGCTGTGGTGGGACCCAGAGATTCGGCCCTTGTGCAGAGGTGTTTAAGTGACACAGCTCTGGGGAAAATGCCACAGCAGGCTTTGTGTGCTGTGTTCCTGGAAAAGGACAGAAGTCCCAGTGCCTGCAGTGCTGTCGCCTGCTGCAGGAAAGGGCTCCTGAAGCCCCTCCTGGACTTGGCTGGTGGGTGGGGCTGGGGTGTGGATGGTTTGAAAGTTTGGCTGGTGGTGGCACATGCCTGTCATCCCAGCACTTGGGAAGCTGAGGCAGGAGGATCGCTGCAAGTGTAAGGCCAGCCTGGGCTACAAAGTGAGTTCAAGGCCAACCTGGATTACATAGCGAAATCCTGTCTTAAACAAACAAAACGAAACAAACAAAACCCTGAAAGGAATGGTGCTGAACATTCTTGGAGGAAAAAAGAGTGCGTAGGTAATCGTGTTCTTGTCAGTTTTTCCTAGGCCGGTCTGTCTGTGGTCTCACGGGCACGTCTCTGGTTCCATAGAACACACTGATGACCTTAGGGGAACACTCCCCTTGGGGCGCCAGTCTGACTCCTGCTGTACCCACATCGAGCTCCATTATGTAACCAGCATGTAAGGTTTGCACAGTTTCGCCAAGAATCACCACGGGCACCGTCAAGGCCGTCTGCAGCGGGAGAGGTTTGGGTTTGGTTTTAAATTTTGGGTGCAAGTTGGGCGTGATGGCTCACACCTGCCATCCTGGCACTCTGGGAAGCTGAGGCAGGAGGATCACAAGTTCTAGGCCGGCCTGGGCACTGTATCAGACCCTGTCTCAAAATGAAAACTAAAAAAGGGCTGGGGCTGTAACTTGGTGAGAAGGTCCCGAGTTCAGTCCCCAGGACCACACAAAAAGTAAGAGCGCAGTCAGGAGCTCTGCGAAGGAGGAGGAGGCTGCACAGCGTGCGTGCCCAGCCTCACCCCGGCCTGGCCTGGGGTGCTCGGACTGACCGAGAGCCTCTGGGGACCGACGACAGGTCAGGAGACTCGCGTGGGGCAGGCAGCAGCAAGCGAGCCAGGACCCAGGGAGCCGGCATCTGCTGGGGCGGGCGGCTGGCCGCTCTCCGAAGCAGCGCTGGAGTCCTCTCTTCCCAGTGTCTTTCTGAGGTCTGAGAAGAAACTCAGCGACTGTTGGGGCGAGCGCCATCCACTCTGGGAGGCTGAGGCAGGAGGACTGCAGACGCAGGCCCGACCTGGGTCAAAGGTTAAAAAAGGGCTGGGGATATACGAAGGCCCTGGGCTCACTCTTCGGTACAGGAAAGCAAAAGGAAAAAGGCTGTGAGCAGCGAGACTGTGGGGTTCAGCTTGGCCAGGTTTTGTCTCCGCCCCAACACGCGCGCGCGCGCGCACACACACACACACACACACACACACGTGTGCAGCCCAGAAGTCATCCCAAGACTTGCAGAGCGCACAAGTGCCCGCACGGTCTTCTCACAGGCAGCGGGAACCCTGTGCCCAGGGTCTTCATTATTTAGGGACAGCCCAGGGCAGGCTGGGGACGAGGGGTTGTCAGTGTCACAGCCAGCCCTCTGCTCAGCCGCTGGGACCCGGGTCCTGTGCCCCCACTGGGGGTTTCTGGGTGGCACCTGCTGTGGGGAACCCCCCAGATGACTCTCCTTGAAAAGGGCAACTCTCCATTTTGGATAAACTTGGCCCCGTCTCCGTGTATTGATATGCACAGAGCTGGCCAGGCTATTTCTTTGTCCCCTCAACTGGCTTTAAGCAATGAACTGGGCTGGCTGAGGAGCTGGTGTGTGATCTCTGAAGCAAGGTGACAGGTCAGTGTGACCCCGCCCACTGACTCCCCAAATACGTGGTTGAGCCAGGTGGGGTGGAGAGACGTGTTCCTTGCTGTTGGCTGGGACCTCAAGAGAGAGGGCAAAAAGGATTGTACATCAGAGCTGAAGCACTGACCCCGGATTATTAGACACTGCCTCAGCTGTGCTATGCAGATTGCTCGCTCTGCTTTTTTTTTTTTTTTTTGTGGCACCGGGGATCCAACTCACAGCCTCACGCCTGCCAGACAGCGCTTAAGCCACTGAGTCAAACTCCCTGTCCTGGTTTTTTGGGGCAGGGTCACACTGTGTAGCTCAGGCTGGCCTTGCGCTCGAATGGTAGCCCAAACCAGCCTCGAACTCACAGTGCTACACCTACCGCAGCCTCCTGAGTGCTGGGATTAAAGGCGTGCAGCGCCATGCCCGGCTCTCTGCGTTTCTTGCCCTCTGCGTGTTGCAGAGGTGACCTCAAGCCTCCTACCTAGCCCAGCTCACGGTAGTCACGGCAGTCACGTTTCCCGCCACTCTCACTGTCACTCATCCCGGAGCCACGCCCCTCATGGAGAATTAATAAAACTGGGAAGAGCTCTGGGTCATGGCCTTTGTTCCGGGACCACCGTTTTGGCTGGACTTAGGCCCCCCCCCACTCCCCACAACTGTGTATGTGTCTCAGGGTCTTTCTTCTCCTCGTGGGTTGCACTGGAAGTGGAAGATTGGAATTAACTCACTAGAATTCCGGTAACTTCTCCCTGGGATTACAAATACAACCCTTTCCGGGCCACGACGAAGAAAGATGGGGAAGGGTTCTCTGTAAGCTGCTGCCGGCCCCGCGTAGCCCTGAGATGGCGCCCAGGGCTCCCGGCTGCCGGGCCAGCGCTGTGTCCTGAGCCGCGTCTGGGCCCCGGGCATCGCCAGCGGTCAGCAGGGCCTCCCGAGACCAGGCTGGAATCCAGGCGGCCGGGGAAAGGGTGAGGCTTGCCTTCCCTCAGCTATGCCCTGTCCTCCAGTCCCACCTGATCTTGACCAAACTGTGGCCATTTTAACTATGGAAGACTCATGATGGATAAATTCCGCCAGCATCGCAGCACTCAGGACGCTGAGGCAGGAAGATTCCTAGGAGCTCTAGGTCAGCCTGGAATACAAAGCAAGACTCTGTCTCAAAAACCTAAAAATAAGTAAACAGGAGACCAAGTTATTAGGTGAGATTAGAGAAATAGGATCTTTGTTTGGTTTTTGGTTTTTTGAAACAGGATCTCCTGTGTAGTGTAGGCTGGCCTTGAACTCACTATGGAACCCAGGCGGGCCTTTTTTTTGTGGGACTGGGGATTGAACTTTCAACCTTGCACCTTGCCAAGCAGGCGCTTAAGCCACTGAGTCAAACTCCCAGCCCTGGTTTTTTGAGGCAGGGTCGCACTATGTAACTCAGGCCGGCCTTGTGCTCGCGTTGTAGCCCAAGCTGGCCTTGAACTCACAACGCTTCACCTACCTCAGCCTCCTGAGTGCTGGGATTAAAGGCGTGCGCCACCACGCCCGGCTAACCCAGACTGGCCTTGACCAAACAGTAATTACAGGTGTTTTCCACCACGCCCAGCTGAGTAGAGAAGTAGCATCTTGATAGGGGTTAAAGAAAGAAAGATTTGAGCATATCCGTCTTTATGGCAAAGTAGTACTCCACTATAGGAAAAAAAAAGAGAGACAGATTTGAAAGATGGAAGAAGGGAGCCGGCAAAAGAGGAGACATTTCCAGATGTTGAAAGTGAGGCCCAGCCGGTTGTGGTGGCGCACGCCTGTAATCCCAGCACTCAGGAGGCCGAGGCAGGAGGATCACTGAAGTTTTGAGGCCAGTCTCGTTATCTGCCCAAGACTTGTATGGGGCAAGAAGAAGAATAAAAGCCAGCGGATAACTCTGACCTGGGCCGTGCTCTGCTCCTCATTCATACCCCAGGGGAATGGCCCGGAGGTCACTGCCCGGGGCTTAGCCCTTCCTTTGAAGGGAACCCATTTCCCCGAGGGGGATTTAGGTAACAGCCGGGCCTGTATCAGCCCCTCCCCCGCACCTGGTCACTGCCAAGGGAGCTTTCTTTTGCTTTTCTTTTTGTGGTACTGGGATTTGAACCCAGGGCCTCACACTGAGCTACGCCTTCAGACTTCTCCTTTCTTTCTTCCTTCCTTCCTTCCTTCCTTCCTTCCTTCCTTCCTTCCTTTCTTTCTTTCTTTCTTTCTATTTTTTTACTTTGAGGCAAGGTCTTGTTAAATTGCCCAGGCTGGACCTGAACTTGAGATCTTCCTGCTTCAGCCTCCCAGAGTGTTGGAATGACAGGCACGTGCGGCTCTCTGAGAACTTAAACTACTGGGCAGTGTGGGCAGGGGGCCACGTGTGCGACTCACCGCCTTCTCGTATGAGTCACCGACTTCCTCCCCCAACAAATTGAACGCTTCCCTCCTAGACCAGAGACAGCCGAGCTGGGCTCCCGGGCATCGCGGGCTGTGTGGCCGCTCCGGGCGGCATTGAGGGAAGCCGAGGCGAGTCTCCCCTGATTAGAGGCTGCGCCTGCACCCACACAGCCAGCCCCGGCCACCCGGGAGGGGAACTGTGTGCCCCACCACGGAGGGGTGACAGTGAAACCGTGAACTGTAGAGCCCAAGCTGATGTCCAACTCTCGGCGATCCTCCTGCCTCAGCCTCCCGAGTGCTGGGATCACAGGGATGGGCCACCGCGCCGGCTTGTCCTCACCTCTGTCTGTCCCGCTCCTGCTCCCTGCTCAGAGCCCAGCAGCGCCTCCCAGCGGCGGCTGCCCCGGCTGCATTCGCGGCTTCCGTGTGTCCGAAGCCAGTCTCAAGGCCAGTTTACAGCCCACTGCGCTCCATGAGGCGCAGGTCTGCTGCCGGGGTCACAGCGGTCAGCTTCCGGGGTGCCAGCCTTGCTGACCTGCACCCGGTGGCCACTGCGTGCCCAGGTCGGACCAGGGCGCCTCCATCCCACAGCGCAGTGCAGTGGGGAGACTGAGGGAGCCAGGGTCTCGCGGCTGGGGAGAACCTGGCCGGGGCTTAGCAGCTGGCCGCAGAGAGCGCGCGTGCTGTCTTTTTCTTGTTTGGTGACGTTGGAGATGGAATCCAGCGCCTTCACGCTGAGTTCAATCACCAACCCGTTTATATTTTTTGATTTCGAGATAAGGCTTTGCTAAATCACTACAGTGTCCGGGCTGGGCATGAACTTGGGACCCTCCTGCTTCAGCCTCCTGGAGTGCTGGGACTACTGGCAGCCACCAGTATGCCTGGCTCAAAGATCAGTCTCTAGTTGCTGCATTTGTTCTTCCCTTACACAAACACCAAGATTGGCCTTGTTGGAATGTTAAGGAAATGAAATAAATCAGTCGACAAAGCAAAGCAAATCGAGAGACAGCCGCTTCACAAGGCGAGTTCTCTGTCCTTGCTGGGCGTGGTGGGCCACAGCTGACATCGCACTACTGTACTCCGGGAGGCTGAGGCAGGACGATCACAAGTTCCAGCTCAGCCTGGGCGACTTAGTGACTTAGCAAGAGCCTTCTCGAGGTGAGAAATGAAGAAAGGGCTGGGATGGAGCCCAGTGTGGAGGCCCTGGGTCCCCTCGGTGCACCGTACACTCCATCCTTGCGAGCACCTGCCCTGCCCACTGAGCGGCGCAAGGCTTGATGGCCAGGCCTGGCCAAATGAAAACACATCTCAAAGGATTTCTTTTTCCATTCTAGAGCATCCAAGTGTCACAGAGTAGTAATCTACATAAAAAATTTCCAGAGCTGGGTGTGGTGACGCACAGCTGTCGTCCCAGCACTCGGGAGGCTGAGACGGGAGGAGTCTAACAAGTTAAAGGCCAGTTGGGCCCCATAGTGAGGCCCTGTATTAAAAACAACAACAACAACAAAAAAAAACCTCACAGGACCATTCCCCTTGGGCTCCGTCCCTGACGTGCACTCTGGTGTTGTGTTCTGGGTGGGGGACCCCCTAACAGGTGCAGGGTTTGAGGGGTCTCGGGGCGCACACAGGACCTGGTGGCAGGGGCTGCAGGGCGGCTGCTTCTCTGCCGCATTTCTGTCCCCGAGACGGGCTCCTCACACCCTCAGTGAGCAGAATCGGCCCTGGGGGGACGAGGCCCCTGTCCTCGGCGATGTCCCCTGGACACCCCGAGAATGGCTTCTGTCTCCTGTGGGTGTCTCCCAGCTGGTGTCGGAGACGGACCTGGGTGACCTCATGCTGGGCGGCGCTGCCTCTGACCCCAGCCACCTGGTCAAGGACAGTAACCCCTGCGTGCCAGGTGCAGTCCACTGGCTACCGGGAAGTGCTGGCTGCAGTTTTTGTTTTGTTTTTGCTTTTATGACAGAAAAATAAACTTCTATTTTTGTTTGTGTATTTATTTATATTTATTTATTTATTTTGCTTCTTTGAGACAGGGTCTCCCTCTGTAGTCCAAGCTGGCCTTGAACTCACAATGTACCCAGGCTGGCCTCCAACTTAAGGTAACCCTTCTGCCTCAGCCTCCTGAGTGCTAATTACAGGTGCGCACCAACCCGTCCACTTTCTTCATCTTGCGAGGGTCCCAGCCTTGCCTTGGGGTCCAGCCCCCTGCGAGCCACGTGACCTCCCAAGGCCCCCAAATACTCGCACACTGGGGATACTGGCGGTGTCCCCAGCTCACAGAAATCCCCTCCGGGGAGCGAAGTAAGGGGCACGTCACGGCTTCTGTCACCGAGATGGATCGCAGAGTGGAGAAAGGAGGGGCGGATGGGGGTGGGGGGCCCTCTGCTGAGGCCCCTGCGGCATCTCTGGGGAGCCCCCAAGGGTCAGCTTCTGGCCCCAGGCTCCCGGCCCACTGCATGGCGGGGGAGAAGATGAGCAGGACAGTGAGAAACAGAAGCAGCGGGTCGGGGCCACTGCTCAGTGTGCACGGAAAGGGGCACACAGGGCCCAGGACCATCCGGAAGACCTGGCGTTTCAGATCCAGCGCCAGGGGTCAGACACCAAACGCTGCCGGGAGAAGGCCCAGGTCCACCGTAAAGGCTGAGCCCTGGAGGCGTCCTGGGCTGCTGCCCGCCACTCCAGGTGCGGGCACGGTCAGAGGGACCCTGGTTCCCCGCCGGACAGGGTCAGGATGAAGGAGCGTTATCTTTTTGATGCAGAACCTGCAGGGTTGAGGCGGAGTCTCACTGAATTGTCCAGGGGACTTGGGACTCGGGATCCTCCTGCCTCAGCCTCCGGAGCAGCTGGGATGATGGGTGTACCGCTGGGCCCAGCTGGGAGACTTTCTTAGGAGGCTGTTCTGCTGGTGTACCGCAGGGTAGGCAGAGGCAGGGTGGTCTCCTGTGTCCAGGACGACAGAACATGGGGTCGCACATCCTGCTGGTGGGAGGCTGAGTCGGCGAGCAGGGCTGTGCTCCCTCTGAAGCCGGCCCTGAAATGGGCCTTCCAGCTTCCGGCTTCTGGCAGCCTGAGACAGTCCCTGTCACCTTCGTCTTCATCGTCACGCAGCGATCCACCTGGCCTTCACCGTGGCTGCCCGCATGTCTGTCCCTGTGTCCAGCTGTCCTCACCTCCTAAAGGCCCTGGTCAGAATGAGGGACCACATAACCGCATTTGAACTTACCTCTGCTGAACGTAACGTCACATTTTGAGGCATTGTGGTTGAGGACTTCAATGTCCCCTTTTCCAGGGGGACATAATTCAACTCATAACATCCTGAAAGCAGGCTCTAACATTTAAGACCAAACTGGGCAGCCGGGCGTGGTGGCGCACGCCTTTAATCCCAGCACTCGGGAGGCTGAGGTAGGAGGAGCGTTGTGAGTTCAAGGCTGGCTTGGGCTACAGCGCGAGTGCAAGGCCGGCCTGAGCTACATACATAGTACGACCCTGCCTCAAAAAACTAGGGCTGAGAGTTTGGCTCAGTGGCTTAAGTGCCTGTCTGGCAGCTGTGAGGCTGTGAGTTCAATCCCCGGTGCCGCAAAAAAAAAAAAAAAAAAAAAAAAAAA
>RJWM01016981.1:0-19548 GCA_004363535.1 Dasyprocta punctata | reverse complement strand
AGCCCCCCTCCCTGTGGTGTTGACAGATGACCCCTGCACCCCCACACTGCAGCCCCGGAGGCTGGGGACTGAGTCGGGGTCAGGGGAGGGGAGTTCCTGGGAAGGTCTTCTGTGATCCCGCCTTCTCCCCAGGCTCCATTTTTTTGTTTGTTTGTTTTTGGATTTTTTGGTACTGGGAATCAAACTCATGACCTCACACTTGCCGGGCAAGTGCTGCGCCACTGAGTTCTCTCCTCAGCCTGGGGCCTGAAATGTTTTACACGCTTGCTGCAGCCTGGTGGGGCGGCGCAGAGGCACTGAACACCCGCCCCTCTGAGTGGGCGCCCTCCCGGGCCAGGAGCTGCCCCAGCTCCCCTTTGCCACCTAGTTTCCTGCCTGTCACTTTGGAGGTGAGGCTTGTTTGCTTCTTGCTTTTGAGGCAAGGTTTTGCTAAGTTATCCAACTGGCCTCGTACTCAAGATCTGCCTGCCTCAGCCTAGGAAGCAACGGGGAGCCACATACCTAACCCATCGGTCAGTTTTGAGTTAAACGATTTGTCTTTTAGAGATGAAGTCTCCTTCTGTAGTTCAGGATAGACTTGGACTCACTATGGAGACCAGGGTAGCCTCAAACCTGTGTTGATCCTCCTGCCTCAGCCTCCCAAGGCATGCATCACCATGCTGGGCTAGTTTTGAGTTGAGTCAGTGGATACTATTCTTTGTTGTTGTTGTTTGTTGTTGTTTTTTTTTGAGACAGGATCTTGCTTGGTAGCCAGGCTGGCCTGGAACTCACAGCAATCTTCCTTCCTCATCCTCCCAAGTGCTGGGATCGCAGGTGTGCGCCACAGTGGATACTACCCTTGCCGAAGGAGCTTTTGTTTTTTGTTTCTGTTTTTGTGGTACTGATACAGGAAAAATGATCCCAGACCTCCGAATGATGTGGAGGAATGAAACTCCCAGCCTACTATACGTACAGCGTGAGTTCGTGTTCTCTAAAATCGAAGAATGAATTTTAGGAACAACGGAGGGTAAGAGCAGAAGATATTTATTGAGAGAAAGAAAGCTTCTGTCTGAGGGACAGAAGGGGGCCCGAGTGGGTTGCCAAAGATTCTGTCATATTTAGGGACTTTTATAGAGTAAAACCATGATGGGGAAAACTGGGAACTCGCAAGGCAGACGGGCATAAAGTGGGACATAACCATGGTTAACCAGTAAGATCAGTTGCTCAGGTAAAATTGATTAAATCAAGGACAAATGGGGAGGCGAGTCACGTAGTAAGCGAGGGATGCTTGACGATAATGACTTTTCCTGTAAAAGTGTGGGATGCTGATTCCTGACTTCCTCAGGGTGATATAGAACTATTTAGAATATCAGTCCTTAGCATATGGGTGTATTTGTTTTGCCTTTTGTCTTGATATCTGGCCTGCAGGGAGAGGTGTGGGTCTCCTCCAAGGTCACCAAGAACTCTGGTTCCCTGTGCCGGTTTTCTTGAGGGCCTAGCCCTGTCTGACTGCCTATAATATTTCTGTCTAACTCAGCTGCCTGTAACAGTACTGGGGATTGAATGCACAACCTTGAGCCTGCCAGGCAGGTGCTTACACCACTGAGCTAAATCCCTGGCCCTATTTTTTGAGACAGGGTCTCACTATGCAGTTCAGGCTGGGCTTGAACTCACTTTGTAGCCCAGGCTGGTCTCGAACTCACAATGGTCCTCCTGCCTCATCTTCGCGAGTGCTGGGATTACAGGCGTGCGCCACCACTCCCGGCTTCCAAAGGAGTTTTTGAAGATCCTGCTTCTGGATGGGTTACCGTAGCCTGGGGGTAACCTGGTCAGCTGTGGTTGCTTCGTGTGCAGGAATAGGCCTGTCTGGGTAACACCTGTATTTGGAGGCAACCCGGCCAGTACTTCATGGGCACCATGCCAGGTGCGGGTGCTGGGTGTTTCCAGGGAGCCCCTGCCGTCCCCACTCGGGCTCTGCCCAGCTCAGTGGGTGCGGGGTGGCCCCTGACAATCATCACAGCCGCAGGGGGAGCAAGGGGGAGGGGCAGCGACTTCGGTTACATTCTGCTTTGCCCCAGGATGCTGCGGCCCCTGGAACCCAGGCTTGACCTAATAAATCCACAGGAAGACACGAGTGGCACAAGGATCTTAAATCAAAACCCAGCGGTAACCAAGCACACAGCCCGCCCCGGGTAATGGCCGGAAGGGAGCCAGGCAGGTGCTGCTTCTCCCCGACCTTTGGTCCTGAGCTTTCCGTGCAGAGTAAACGAAGCCGCAGGCGTGGGAGACAGGGCCCCACGGCGGCACGGAGGCCGAGCCACGGGCGCAGGGCTGCCTGGACCTCTGACCTTGTATCCAGCAACTTCTACTTCCTTCCCTCCTTCTCTTCGCGGGCCTGGGGTTTGAACCCGGGGCCTCCCCATGCTAGGCAAGCTCTCTGCCACTGAGCCCCAGCCCGGTTTCCGCTGCTGCAGACCTTCATTCACTCCTTAAGGAGCCTTCATTGCGTTGATCACTCGCCGTTTGCCAGGCGCCCAGCGGGACGCAGGGGAGTCGGGAGAGGTGGGGGCCGGGGTTGGCGCCCAGCACCTGGGGACGCTCTCTCCTGTCCCTCGGTCACCAGGCCCCGGCACCGCGAGGGCACGCAGCTGGTCCTCAACAGACGCTCACTGAATGACTTACCGAAGTCATTGGTCACACACGAATGGATAAAGCTGTCATCCACCACAGTGTTGTGCTACCCACAGCGAGTAGCATACTTGCGAGTTCAGCGAGCCCCAGAAAGCCATGCGCTGGGAACTCACTGGGGTTTGCTAGCGGGGCAGAGCCTCAAGCGCGCACCCACAGCAGGCGTTCATTCCTCAGCACGCGCTGCTGCGACCCTCGGCGAGTCACCCCGTCACCAGCCACGGCCCGGAACTCGGAGGAGTGGGCCAGCGCCCACGACAGGGGCATCAGTGGCCCTGTCCCCGGGCTGTGCGCACCGGCGGGCGTGGGAGATGCCCAGTGACTTCTGTCTCCCGTGCTTTGGAGACAGAAGCCGTGACTGATGCACGGCCCCAGTGGAGTGGGAGGCGCAGGGCGGCCGAGCTCAGCGGCTGGGCAGGGGGCGTCCCTAACAGTAGCTCTGTGCACTGGACTTCACGGCGAGACCCTGTCTCAAAAACCCGCACTCAGCCAGCCAGTCAGTCAGAAAGTTCAAATACGGCAACTGTGTGGGAAGAGAGGCGTCAGGTGCCCGGGGGTCGCTGTGGTTTGTACTTGGGGCCTGGAGGGCCGCGGTTGGGGTCTGCAGCATTGTACTGCGAGCTGCACCGGAGGCGGGGCTGGGGAAAAGTGGCATGGACCTGAACCGTGTACAGGGCTGGGGGAGCCCGGCCGGCAGGGAAGCGCGACTCTCGAGGGCCCAACGGCGCCTGGCATCAGGTTGGCATCTTTGGGGTGAACGGGGCCACGCAGACCACGTGTGCTTGGCGTCTAACCGCAGCTCCGTGGTGCTGGCCGGTGACCGTGGGGGAGGAGGAGAGGCCACACGGTGCTGACGGGCAGGGACAGACGCTCACCGGGGGCTGAGTCCCTAGAGCAGCCAGTGCCACAGCATCTGTGCAGGCAGCGGGCAGCGCCGGGGCCCACGGGAGGGGACAGTTGCCTCTTGCTGGGGGCTGACCCCTGTCCTCGGCTCACGGAACCCACGGCTCCAGTGACTCATGCCCTGGCCCCTGCTCCCTAGCATGGAAGAAGTCACCTCCCTGCGCATCTCTTAGCAGCAAGCGACCCCCCAAATATCACCAAATCCTGGACGTTGTGTTGGAGGAGCGCTCGCGGGCCTGCTCTTATTGGCAAAGCATGGACTATGTGTTTGGTGTTGTTTGTTTTGCGAGGTACTAGGGATTGGACCCAGGGCCTTTGCACCGAGCTTCCTTCTCAAACCTCCACCCGCATTTTTTTTTTTTTTTTTTTGCGATACCAGAGATTGAACTCACAACCTTGCACCTGCCTGACAGGCGCGTAAGCTGCTGAGCCAAACTCCCAGCCCTGGTTTTTTGAGGCAGGGTTGCACCGCCTAGCTCAGACCGGCCTTGCGCTCGCGTTGTAGCCCAAGCGGGCCTTGAACTCACAATGCTCCTCCTATCTCAGCCTCCCGAGTGCTGGGATTAAAGGCGTGCGCCACCATGCCCGGCTTACCTCTTTTTTAAAAAAAATCTCTCCAAGTCTCTACATCACCCAGGCTAGCCTTGAACTCCTAATCCTCCTGCCTCAGTTTCCTAGTGTTCCAGGATTGTGGGAGCACACCACCTCGCCCAGTTCAGCACTCTGATTTTGTTTAATATCCTAACAATAATCCCAAGGAGCGTGTACTTTCTAGGATGTTTTTGTAAATGTACAATTCATTGTGTTGAGCACTTGGCTGGAGATGAGGCTTTTCATGTGAATTTAGTGGCTGGGAAGCATATGTGGACCCCTGCATTCCAAGCCCAGCAGCCCCAGGTGAGCAGGAAATGCGCAGTGGGCTGACAGACGAAGGGGCTGTCATTTCAATTTATGGTTTTATGAGTTCATTCATCAAATACATTTTTCAAAGAGGAAGTTGCAGTAAACATTATTTATAGATCACTACACGGGTTATATGATCTGCTGATTGCAGGTGGATTAGGTCAAAAGAGTAATAACTCTTCCGCTTTCAGCAAATATTACCGATCCCAGCCACGCCCGCCCCCGGAGGAGCGGGAGAGCAGAGGGGCGGTGGACCGACTGTGTCAGGAGACTGAGGATGGGAACACACTGCTCCAGGAGGCCCCGATATCCCGAGCCCACGCCCTGCTTGGTACACAGCTGGCCACCTCCGGTCCCAAGGCAGTAAACCTGGGTGAATTCCGACCCTTCGTGCCTTACTCTGTAGGAAAATAATTTTCCTGTCCTCCGTCTCCTTTGCTTACTCCTAAGAATAACGGGAAGAGGACAACAGCCCACTCCTCAGCTCTAGTATGATCAGGAGGAGAGATGGCCGTAAAGCTGCTGGGCCAGGTACGTGGGGTCCATGGAACACAGCACTGTAAGATTTTAAGACCTGGTGATGGGGCGAGGGACGCTTCCAGTGACCCCAACGTCACTGTGCACAGAACCAGTCAGGAAGGTGCTGTTTTGGACCAACAGGCGCTTAAGTCACTGAGCCAAACTCCCAGCCCTGGTTTTTTGAGGCAGGGTTGCACTGTGTAGCTCAGGCCGGTCTTGTGCCCGCATTGTAGCCCAAGCCGGCCTTGAACTCACAACGCTCCTCCTACCTCAGCCTCCCGAGTGCCGGGATTAAAGGCGTGCGCCACCTTGCCCGGCTTCTTCATCCCTCATTTGAATCTGGTGCTGTTCACAGGACCAATCAGAAGATGTTCTTTGCAACCCTTCATTTGCATGTAGGCACAGCCAATCAAAAGACTGTGCCCCTGATTCTTCATTTACATAAACCAGAACACCAGAGGCACTTGGGAATAGCATCATTAGTTCCTGGTGTGTCCCCAAGTGAGTGAGAGGTAGGACGACTGTCCCAGGGCCCTGTTTACACGCAGAGAGGGAGAAGGCCCAGGAAGCCCAGGTACTAAGGGCCCTTTCCCTAGGCGCGGGCTGCCATGGGCGTCTCTCTCTGCCTTCAGCAAGTGTGTGCTCCTGCTGCCTTTGCTCTGTGACGCCAGGAACCTGGGAAGACGCCCCCGTGACGTGTGCAGCACGTTTCCTGGCCCGCTCGCCGACGGGTGTGGACTTCGCTGTCACTGGTCGCCCCGCCGGGCCAGGCTTCGGAACCGCTCGGAACTGCGAAGGGTCCCGAGGGTCAGAGCCCAGGGATTTCACCCGCCTTCTACCAGGTTTCGTTCCAAAGTGAACGTGCTCTTCACAGTGGCTTCACAAGGTTCCAGAGGCCCGGGGCGCACTTCGGCCGCCCGCTGATCTTTGGAGGAATGACCCCTCCTGAGAGGACTGGTCCCGGGGTTTGTTAATCTGAAAGTGAGACTAATAAGGAGGAAGAGCAGTCTGTGGCTCCAGCCAAGCACCGTTTTACGTAGAGTTGTAGAGAGAGCGTTTCGGATGCTGGTTCGTGTTGGCGCTTTTGCTTGGTGTCACAGCTAAAATAGATTAGGGCACCGTTATAGAGGAAAATGTCTCTAACTTCTCTATCAAGCATCACATTATACAAAGATTCCTTTACTCTCCCAAGAAATTTTGAGGTCCTTAAAAACAGGTAAATACTGAGAAAGGTAGGTGGCTAAAACCAAGACAAGAAACCAAGTTGGGTGGCAGGATGCACACCTGTAATTCCAGCACTCAGGAGGCCGAGGCAGGAGGATTGCTAAGAGTTTGAGACCAGCCTATGTTACATAGTGAGGTCAAGCTCAGCCTGAACTGCATAGTGAGACCCTGTCTCAAAAGACAAAACAAACAAAACAAAACAAAACAAAAAAGAGGAGAAGCTAGGCAGTGAAATAGTAACTAAAATTTAAGTTTTTGTATTGCTATAGTTCATCTATGCAAATTCAGTAGCTAGGATAGGTTTGCAGTCAGTTTTCTGTCGCTGTGACTGTCTTAGTTACTTTTCACTCATTGCTGAGACAAAAACACCTGATACCCGTAATGAAGGAAGGAAAGGTTTATTTATCTTACAGTTTTTGGAGGTTTCAGTCCACAATCAGCTGGTTCCAAGGCACGGTGGCATGGCACTGGGGCAACACTTCAAGGCAGCAGCCAGCAAAGGCAGCCAGTGTAAAAGGGGCAAGAGCAAGCCTCTTTTCTCCCTTATATTGTACACAGGACACCCCCCCTCTCCAGGGTGGGTGTAGCTTCACAAATCTCCTTGCCTTCCTTTGCACAGCATGAGGATATTTACAAAGTAAGAACCCTGGCTCCCTGCTGAGTCTCTCAGTTAAACTTCTGACCTTCTCAGATTGATGCCATGAACAGGTAACTGTTTGTGCTCTACACCCAAGGATGCAGAGCTGCTGAGTTACTTAATTAAGCTTCTAGACTTCTCAAGTTGACACAGTGTATAAACCATAACAGTAACAAAGTCGTGGCAGTCATGAAGCTTGAAGGAGGAGAATTTGGGTTCCCAGTGTCACAGGATTCAGTAAACTGGGGCCATAGACTCAGGTGAGGCCGCTCCTCCTGGCCGGGGTGAGGGGTGGCTGGGAGATGGTCCTGCTTGTCCTGCCAGGTGGCACCAGGGCCAGGAGGGCTGCGTGACAGCGCTGTCAGACCCAAGTCCACAGCCAGTGGTGAGCAGTGCTGGGAAACACTTGCTTGAAATGCTACTGGGTGGAGGGTCCTGGGGGCTTCTTCCTAGGTTCTTGGTGACACACAGAAAAGGCAGCAAAAGGTGATAAACATCCCTAAAAGCCCATGCATTGAAGACAGCCCCCAACCTGTGGTTCAATTGGGAGGCGGTGGGTCCTTTAAAAGGCGGGCCTAGTGAAAGGGAGTTAGGTCATTGGGGGTGTGGCCTTGCTAGGATCCAGGGTCCCACCTCTTCCTGCTCCTTTCTCTGCGTTTCTTGGCTGCTATGTTGTGAACCTGGGGTGAACCCCACTTGGTCCTGGTGTATAATCTTCTGGGTGATCTGCTGCTTTGTTTGCCAGTGTCTTATTGAGGATTTTAGCACCTATGTTCATCAGAGATTGGCCTGTAGTTCTCTTTTTTGGTTGGGTCTTCCTCTGGTGTTGGTATCAGGCTAATTAAGGCTTGCTTCTAGGAATGGATTTGGGAGTATGGCTCCCTTTCAGTTTCATTACAGACTGTGAGAAGTAATGGTATTTAGTCTTCTCCAAATTTCTTGTAGAATTCAGCAGTGAATCTATCGGCGCCTGGGCTTTTCTTTGTTGGTAGATTTTTAATTGTTTCTTGAATTTCATTGATTGATATGATTTATTTAGGATTATTTTATTTTATTGGTACTGGGGATTGAACTGACAACCTTGCACTTGCCAGCCAGGCACTTACGCCGCTGAGCTAAACCTCTGGCCCCAATTTTTATATTTTCTTGACTCAGTCTTGGTAATATGTATGTATCTAGGAATCCGTGCATTTCCTCTACATTTTCTGTCTTACCAGAATATAAGTTCTCAAATTAGGTATAGATGATGATCTGGATTTCTGTGGAATTCTTTGTGATTTCACCCTTTTCATTCCTAATGACATGGATTTGAGTCTTCTCTTTCTCTTTTTTGATATGGTTGGCTAAGGGTTTGTTGATTTTATTTAATCTTTCAAAGAACCAAATATTCAATTCATTGATTATTTGTATCATTTTCTTAGTATCCATTGCATTAATTTCTGCTCAGATCTGTATAATTTCTTCCTTCATATGAACTTAGGGCTTGCCCTGCCCTTTTTTTTTCCTAGAAGCTTGAAATTCAACATTAAGTCATTTATTTGAGCCCACTCTATTTTCCTGATATGGGTGTACACTGCTATAAATTTCCCTGGTGGGACTGCTTTCATTGTGTCCCATAAGTTCTGGTATCTTGTATCGGCATTATTGTTTAATTGTAGAAACTGTCTAATTTCTTCTTTAGTTTCATCTGTGATCCATTGGTTATTCAAGAGGGTTTTATTCAATTTGTATGTCTTTATGAAGTTCTTGTGGTTTCCTTTGCCATTGATTTCCAATTTCATTGTACTATGGTTTCATAATATTCATGGGATAATTTTAGTTTGCTAAGCATGTTCTATGAGCTAGTTTGTGGTCTGTTTTGGAGAACATCCATGTGTAGCTGAGAAGAAGGTGTATTTTGTCATTGTGGCATAGTGTACTCTATCAACATCTACTGAGTGCATTTGTTCAAAAGTTTGGTTCAGTTCTAATATTTCATTGTTGATTTTTCTTCCAGTTGATCTATTTATGAGATACCCTAATATAATTATGCTAGTGCTTATTTGATTTTTCATGTCCATTAATATTTGTTTTATATAGTTGGGTGCACTGGTATTTGTTGCATATGTATTTATGATTGTTATCTCTTCCCTGTGGGTTGTTCCCTCTGCAAGGATATAGTGACCTTCTTTATCGCTCTTAATCAGTCTTGGCTTGAGATCCACTTTGTCTGCAAATAGTGTGGCTACCCCTGGTTTTTTCCGGGTTTCTATCACATGGAGTATTGTTTTCCATCCTTTGACTTTCAGTCTATGAATTTCCTTTTGAATTAAATGTGTTTCTTGTGTGCAGTATATTGTTAGATCTTGCTCCTTGATCCATTTTGCCAGCCTGTGTCTTTTGATTGATGAATTCAAACCACTAATGTTGATGATTATAACTGATATGTATTGACTTATCCATGTCATGTTATTTTCCTGTTGTTGGATCCTTTTTTCCTCTGTGTTTAATTGCTTGCCTGTCCTGGTAGACTCCTTCTGTTGGGGTTCATGAAGTTGTAGTCCTTGTTATCTCTTTCTAGGTGTCCTTCAGAACATTTTGGAGTACTGGTTTGGTGGTCATGAATTTCCTCAGGTGTTCTTTCTCATGGAAGTATCTTATTTCTCCATCATTTTTGACAGATAGTTTTGCAGTGTACATCAGTCTGGGTTGGAGGTTGTTTTCTTTTAGGGCTTCAAATACTTCACTCCAAGCTCTCCTTGACTTGAGAGTTTGTGTTGAGAAGTCAGCTATGATTCTGATGGGCTTTCCTTTATAAGCGATTTGTTTCTTTTCTCTAACAGCTTTAATGTTTTGTTCTTGTGTTGAATTTCTGGAATCTTTACTATTGTATCCCTTGCTGTAGATTGTTATGATCATGGCTAATTGGAGTTTATATGCCTCACTTATCTGTATGTCAAGTTCTTTTTCTCTGCCAGGTAAGTTTTCTGCAATGATACCTGTGAACAGGGTTTTTTTTTTTTTTATGTCATTTGTGCCATCTCTTGCTTTTTCATTGACTTCAACTGATTTATGTTATTCTTTTTTGTATCATCTAGCAGTTGCTGGATTGGTTTCTTATGGTCCCTTGCTATTGTAAAGAAATCTTTCTTTTTCTAATTGATAACTACAAGCTTATTTTCTATATCTGAGATTCTGCCCTCACACTGGTTAATTCTGCTGCAGTCACTTTTTGTGGAAGTTTTAGTCTCCTGGATATCTGCTTCAATCTGTTGTATGGATTCCATTTCTTTCCTATGTTGAGCATTCGTGCTTTCTATAATTTTCCTAAGCTCCTCTATTTTTTTTTTTTTGTCTGTATCTGCTCTAGAGACACTAAGAATGTTTTTCATTGTGGTCACCATCTCTGTAGCTGTGAGAAATTATTTTTCATTTTATTTTTCTAGAGTCTCCTTTGTTTGATTTGTTGTAACCACTTCAAAGAGGCCAGGTGGGTGGCTTTCAAATTGTCCCTACCTCTTTGCCCCCTGGGTTTGCCTTTGGTGACCTGGATGCCTGGGGTTGCATCTTTTTTTTTTTTTTTGCAGCACCAGGGATTGAACTCACAACCTTGCGCCTGCCAGGCAGGTGCTGAAGCCACTGAGCCAAACTCTCAGCCCTAGTTTTTTGAGGCAGGGTTGCACTATGTAGCTCAGGCCGGCCTTGCACTCACGTGGTAGCCCAAGCCGGCCTCGAACTCACAATGCTCCTCCTACCTCAGCCTCCCAAGTGCTGGGATTAAAGGCGTGCACCACCACGCCCAGTTTTTTGGGGTTGCATCTTTATTGTAATCCAA
Organism: Dasyprocta punctata; assembly: GCA_004363535.1. Classification (NCBI taxonomy): domain Eukaryota; kingdom Metazoa; phylum Chordata; class Mammalia; order Rodentia; family Dasyproctidae; genus Dasyprocta; species Dasyprocta punctata. The sequence continues at coordinate 8,881 of RJWM01016981.1, read as the reverse complement.
ATATTCTATATTATAATTCCTTACAATATTGTAATCCCTTTTCTCATCCTCCTTGAGGTCCAGGAAGTTTATAGTTGTAATCCTATTGAAACATTATTGGAATTCTGGCAACTCCAGTCTACACCTCCAGTGCAACCCACAGGGAGAATAAAGACACTAAGACTTCTTCATAGTCCTGGGGAGCCAAGGGGTCCTGAGTCCAGTCCGGGTGAGGATTCACGGAACGCAGGCCGTGATCCCAGGCGTCACCCAGCGTTTATTAACTTGTGGAGAAGGGAGTGGCTCGAGAGTGTGTGACTGTGAGTGTGGTGGGAATTCCGTGAGCTGAGCTGGCCGGGGGAGAGCAAGCACCTCTGCAACATGCAGGGGGAAGGGTGTGCAGAAAGACCAATCTTATAGCTTGATTGAGGTAGCATTTGAATAATTTAGGAGGCTGTTGCTTCAGTTTCTGATATGTAAACTTTTGTACCCTGCAAAGTCATAGCTTCTTATCTGGAGGCTGAAACCCAGTTGACATTCCTGGCTCTCTGGGGCTCTGCCGTCAAACTGTGCTCAACCCAGTTAATAGGGAACACAATGTGAAGGAACAGGAAACTGTCAGCCGGCTTTAAGGATTGTGTGTCCGTATCTTAGCCTTATTTGCATTGCTTAGAGCCAGTTGAAGTGAGAAGGGCCTAGCATAGCCAGCTCTGTGCACATCGGTACATGGAGACAGAGTTCAGCTTAACTGACGCTGACGCAATCGTTCTGCATTCAATGGGGCTGCCAGGCCGTCTCCTGCACATCGTAAGTGTTTTCACATTTACTTTTTTTTTTTAGTTTATTTATTTATTTTTTAAATTTTAAACAAAAGGAAAGTAAGAAACCAAAGCAAAACAATTTCACAACCAGCCAATAAGACAGTAACAATCATCAGCACATTGCATATTACTATATTCCCAAAAGTTATTTGGGATAAGAAATAGAGACATGAAACATTATCCAACAAATTATTAACACAAAACTTTTGCCGCAGTGCCTCAAGAGAAACCTGCCATGTGACTATCTTTTTTGTTACGATTGCTCTATTGTTTTCAAATGAACATTTCGCATTAAAAATAAAATCTGAAGATGACCTTGAGAAAACTACTTGTCACTCAAAATTCTTTTTCTTTAACTGTCTTAACTAATTTTTTGTATACATAGATTTTGTTTCAGTTCATCACACCAGTGCAACAATGCGATGGTTACGTATGTGTGACTTATTTAGATCACATTTTTTTTGAGTTTCATTCCTGGGTTGATGCCTGTAAATTGCCTGTGGTGAGTTGCTTTATTGCTAGTACTTACAATCCTCAGGCGATGATTACCTCTCAGCGGTGTCTTCCAGGTGTAGCTGGTTTTGGGTTCTGAGTCTGTTGCAAGCTCCTACCTCTTCAGTTTGTTGGAGATAAGAAGTTGCTGCCTGCTTGGCCCAGTCCCTGGATCCTGGCCGCTGGCCACAGTATTTTCTAGGCCCCTTGGGCCATTTCAGTCCTGGTACGCCAGGAAGAGCAGCTGGTTAGAACAGTTACATCACTTGGGCTCAGTGGTACAATCAGCAACAGCAATGGCATCAAACACAGTCTAGAAAATGACAAACTGAGGTGACCATTAATTTGCCGTCTTTAACCCTATTTACTAGACTGATGGCTACATAACAAAATCTAAAGCAAACCAGAAAATTATGTGCAGTAAATAAGTCATCAGTATGCCAATTTTACCCTCAGGGGAGAAAATTTAAAAGGAGGTAGGGAAAAAAAATAGAGAAATAGAAGAAGAGGACGCGATTAGGAGAAAGGCTGGAGGACAAAGGGGGATCAGGCAACATTTGGGGAATTGGTGCAGAGGGCAGGGAAGAAAGAGAGAAGGAAGTGAGAACAGGCAGCAACCAGAAAGGAGGCAGAAACCTCACTCACACTCATGGAAAGGCAAGATCAAACAATGAAGGAGAAAACCTTTTTAAAAAATTAAACAAACAGAGAGAGACAGAGAGAGAGAGAGAGTCCACTTCCAGGACTCTGCCTCTGCTGTCACAGGTGGACAGCGTGTGGAGACAGCGTCCAGACCTGTGTTGATGCATCCCAGGAAGCCAGCAGTCGCTTCGTGGTGGGGTGGATCAGCTCAGTGAGCCTGCACCTTTATCTTCCCTGAAGTCCGGGCTGGTTTCTGGCTGTGAGGTGCAGCCTGACCCCGTTCAGCTGACTGCAGTCCGTGCACCGTGATTGCCTGGGAGCCGATGGATGGATTCAGCAGTTGTTCTGAGTTCCGAGCTCAGCTGGCCCCTCACCCAGACAGCTCCCGGCCAGCTGATCTCCCCCGAGGGACACCGAGCCCTCAGCACTCACCGCCTGTCAGCGCCGGCCTCCACGTCTGCTCCCCTCCACGGCTGCTCTCTCTGTGAGGCCTCCGGGGTCGCCAGCAGTCACTGTGTGGCCGCAGGTTTGGACCGCTCCTCCCCGCAGTCAGTCCCGACTCAGGGAGAAGGTGCCGTTTCTCTCTTCACTCTCTCCCTGGGCTGCCGTGAAATTCCCGCTCCAGATCCTCCCTGGGTCCCGGGGACCCTCTCCGTCCTTGTCTCCCTGGCCTTGCTGTTCCAGCGTCTGGACACCGAATCTCAGAGAGGTGTCTTCTCTGCCGCTCTCCTCTGTACCATCTTCCCGGAAGTCCCACCCTGATGCTGTTATTTCTGGTGTGATTAATTGCCTGAAAGGATGCTGGCTTGGACTTGGAAATATATTTTCTGTTCCCCGTGCTGCTCCACCCTCCAGCTCTCTTGAGGTCATTTCAACTGAAAGTGCTCTGGGGAAACCGGAAACTGGGAGTGCCGGGCCGGGCAGGAAGTGGCTTCTCTCCAGAAGCTCAGCTGTACGACTAGAGCACCAGACCGCAGGGACCCAGGAGACGGGCAGGCTGTCGCTGCTGTTGGAGAGGGTGGAATAAACTGTCCAGAAAGTGACTCTGGGGGACAGCCAGAAACTACAGTGAGCCAGGCATGGTGGTGCAGGCCTGTAATCTTAGCGCTTGGGAGGCTGAGGCAGGAGGATCATCAGAAGTTTGAGGCCAGCCTGGGCTACATAGTTCATGGCCACCCTGAAATACACAGCAAGACCATGTCTCAAACAAACAAAAAGAAAACTACAGTGAAAGCTTACATTAAAAACAATTTATAACAGTAAAAGACACTATGAATCACCCTGGGAATCCTCCCCCTTGACACACCTGGCCCAGGGTTCTTACCCCTTTCTGCTGCACCTCTGGAGTCCTCTTTCCCGAGGGTCTTCAGCTGTGCTGTCCTGGCTGCCTCCGTGTCCTGAATGGATTCGGACGTTTCCCTTTCCAGGTCACTGTGACTGTGGCGGGGAGTCTGAAGTCCCACTGAGCCAGATCCGGTGAGCACAGTGGCTGGGGACACAGCGTCATGTTTTTACGAGCCGGACTGTCTGCTGGGTGGTGTCAGCTTCAGCGTTTACCGTGTTTTTAATCACACTCACAGAGACCCTCAGGAAAGAGGATGCCAGAGCTGCGGCAGAGAGCAGGGAGAAGGCCGGGGTGAGTGTGTTCACGAGAGGGAAGCACTGTGGGGGACTTGTGGCAGTGTGTCTTCTACTGCAGTGTGTTTTAAAATTAAATATTCACCATCTGTTTTGATCATGCCCGTCCTCTGGGCTCGGAGTGGGGCAATGGCTGGGTGGGGAGTCGTCCCGTGAGACGGTGGTACCCACCCCACCGGCCCTGCCTGATTCCTCCCTCACGAGCGAGACGGTGGACACGGAACGGCAGGCAGGGCTGGTGTGGGTTTTGCCCTCTTGGGGTTCCCCATGCCACTGGGTCCCCAGGTTTTAATCAGATCGTCCCTCTCGCTGTGGACACTCAGTGCTATCTGTTGGCCGGGTACGGTGGCCCGGAGGCCCTGCGACTCCTCACTTGTTTAATGTGACCGTCCCTGAGCGAGGGGCGGTTATTAGCCTCACATGATGAGGAAGCAGAAAGAGCAAACTTGGCCGAGGTCACCTGGCGACTGTCACCTGGCCACTGGAGGCCGGCCAGCTGGCACAAGGCCCCGCTCCAGCTTTCCTCGCCAACTCTGCAGGTGTCCTGGGCAGCAGTGGGGTGCTCGTGTGGCTTCTGGGGGCGGGGTACCTGGTGTAACCTGAGGAGAAGAAATGAAATTAGGCAGAAGTTCCCAGAAAGGTACAGCTGTTCACGTTAAATGCTCCAGCTGGCTCAAGGTGGTATCAAGGATAGGATATTTCCCCAGGTGTGGCCACACCCACCATACTCTCGGCCCTCTGGGAGGCTGAGGCAGGAGGATCACAGTTTCAAGCCCAGCCAGGGCAACTAGCAACTCAGTGAGAACCTGTCTTTAAGAAAAGACTGGGGATGTAGCGAAGGCCTTAGGTTCAATCCCTGCCTGGGTGGGGTGGGGGGGGAGAGAGAGATAATGGAAATGGGAAAAAATAGAAATTTAAAAAGAAATGAAGTGGGGGGTTCTCTTCTATCTTGTCTTTGAGGCCTAATATTGTTCTCACTGTTTTGCTTTATTCAATATTCTGTTTTGTTTTTGGTTTGATTTTTACTATACCTGATGGAATGGTCAGCTATTGTGAAGATGACAAGATGTACTGTAGTAGCTATTGTTTTCCTAGTATCCTGCTTTGAAGTTCTGTGCCAGTTCTACTGCTTTGTTTTGCTTGACTTTGTTCAGTTGTGTTTTGTTGGATTTTACTATGTTTAAAATAAAATTTAAAAAAGAAAAGAAACGAAGTAAGACTTCTTTAGGGATGGTACTTGCAGGTATGTTAGGGGGTCGTCTGTTTTCAAAGGCTTTGAGGGCACAGAGCTGGCATGGTGCCTGGGACCGTCCAGGTCCCTAGCCGAGGTTGCGGGCCCTGCGGCACCGGGCTCCCCGGGTCACAGAGCTGGCAGGAGTCTGCTTGGTGCCGTGTGACCCCGGCCCGGGTGTCCTCGCTGCTGTACCCGGCGTGGGAGTCCCGGGGCAGCCCGCACCCTGGGTGAGCTCAGAGCTGCCCATGAGTCCGTCGAGGGCCGGGGCTGAGAACCACGCATGCGGGCCGAGCCTTCTGGAACCCGCACGTTTCCGTGGCGACCATTTGTCACACTGTGACCGCCACAGGTCTGACAGCTCAGGGTCGCTGTGCCCGTAACACAGGCCTTGGCCCAGGTTTAAAGCCAAAGATGAAACAGCCCTCGGGTCTGAGCTTCCTCCGTTACGGAGACAGAAGGAAGAGAGCGAGGTTTGGCTGGGCTCGGGGTCCTGCCGCCAGCTCGGTCCCCCCGACACCCCGGTTTGTCACCACACCCCCGGGGGCCTGGTCGCTCGCAGTGTGGAGCCCAGCGGCCTTGACTGTGCCCTCCTGCGTGGGGTTAGGACAAACAGTGGCCCCGGGACGGGAACGCTCAATGAGAGAGTGGAGTTAAAGTGTAAACGCTATTTAGAGTTCGGAGACAAACCAAGGTTAAATGAGAGGGCTCGAAATCATAGATCCCAGAGCGATGTTTTCAAGAAGCCTCATTTTTGAGGCTGGTGCCGGGGATAATTTTGCCTAAGATGCTAACCGCTGCCCTCTGATCTTTTTTCTTCCATAATCCTAGCCTGTTGTATCACTCAGGGGTTAGAGGCAGCAGGATTAAAGGGCTGTTTGTTGCACTTCTGTAGCAAAACACTACTATTCTTTTCATGGTAATTGAAACAGCCACAAAGGTTGGGATCTGTTTCATGAGACAAGTAGATGAATAAGTAGATTGGTTTTAGAAAGTACTATCCCACACGTGAATATGAAAAAAAAATGTTTATTTAGTTCGTAAAAATATTCTACCAGTAGAGCACAAAATCCTGAGAAAATATCTTTTATAGGAATAAACATGACTGAAAAAATCATGATAGATAAATCACTCAAATTATAAGCAAATAGAGATATTCCTTGTTTAAGGACTTAGCTCTTTAACAACTTTTAGGACTTACGATATAGCCCCTCCTTTTTTTTTTTTTTTTTTTTTTTTTTGCACAGTTCTGTGTCTTGTTCGTAGAGAGAGTCTTATTGTAGTCAGGGTTTATGAGAAAAGATTTAATACAGGACATTAATTCACAGGATTATTTTATAATATTCACCCAAAGAGTCAAATGCAGAAGAGTGCAGGAGATCTGTCCACACACTGGAGACCCAAAGAACCCAGCTGAGGGCCTGGATCCCACGGCAGTGTCCTGCACGAGTCCAGCTGAAGACCTGCAGCCCACAGCAGTGTCTCATGCAAGGCTGTGTCAAGGGTCTGTGCTGGGAAGGCCCGACGGGCAGCGGTGGAAGCTGGAATGTCTGTGCCAGCGGGAAGAAGGATCTGTGCCAGCAGGCCGAGGGGTCTGCACTAAACGGGAAGCAGGGCTCAGGGTAAGGACCAGGGCTCCCCAGAAAAGAATCAGAGCCATCCTCAGCGACAGCGGGGACCGGAGCTCCTCCGATGAGAACATCTGAGTTCATATCAGGAAGCCAGCACGACAAGCTTCTCCAGGAGAATCAACAGCACCATCTCCCCCTCCAGTTCTGCTTTTACAATGTTGGCAACGATCCTCAGGTGGGCCCTCCACACCAGCACCCCCCGATTCAGTCCCGCTGGGTGTTACAGGGTGCCCGTTAGTTACCCCGCCACATGCCTCAGTGTCTTTTTTGTGCAGTGTGCCTGTTCTATAGCACTGTAATTGTTGCCGGCTGTACTGTAGAGTGCGGTACTGTACTCCCGTGTGCTGCTGTGTGTCACAGTGCTGAATGTGAGCTATGCAAATAGAATCAAAGTCACGTTGGAGTTTCCTTTCACCATTTTTTTGTTTTGAATATTGTAATGCACATACTCTATTTAATTCCTTATTGGTTTATTTATATATTTACTTTTTGTCTTTTTGAGACAGGGTTTCATTATACAGTTCAGGCTGGCTGTGAACTCACTTTGTAGCCCAGGCTGGCCTCAATCTCATAGTGATCCTCTTGCCTCAGCCCCCCAAGTGCTGGGATTGCAGGCCTGCACCACCACACCCGGCCTACTTCAGTTCCTCGTTTAGCAGCCAATTCACCTGACGACCTAGTCACAGGAGCGGAGCGCTGTTGTTAAAGGCGGAGTGTCTGTACCATTGTGCTGTTTGGCAGGAACAAAGAAGGGAAAAGTAGACTTGTTAGGAGAAAAATCTAGGCAGCCCAGCCGTATTATTTACACCACCCAAATTCATGTTCATAGGATTTTAGTTAAATTAGCAAGCTAATTATAAGCTTTGAATATATATTTTTGTTTTTTTATATTATTGTCACTTTTTATTATCAGGTGTGATTATAATTTCACTCTTCAGAAATAATTCCAAAAATTCATTTTTCTATCATACATAGAGTAAGTTTCATTATTTCTTCTTTCTGTTTTGTTTTCTGTTTTGAGTCAGTCTTGCCATGGAGGTCAGGCTGACCTTGAGTTCACGATGTTGCCCAGCTTGGCCTTGAATTCACCGTGATCCTTGCTTTAGCCTCCCGAGGTCTGGGATTAGACCACACCCGGCTCGTTATTTCTTAAGATTAGATCTTTTGCAAAAGGGAACGGGGTCAAGAGATGAAGGGCGGTGTGGGGGATGCAAACAAGAATTGGGGTGTGTCAGGCACGCGCCCCAGCTCCCACGAGGACCTTGTCATTGTTATGTACTGCAAGTATGTACAGGTACAAGTGAAAATCAAAACATAAAGCAGAAAGAAGAAAACTTATTTCTGGGAGAATGGGGGGTTGAACCCAGGACTGCTCAGCTGGCCTGGAACTTGGATCTTCCTGCCTCAGCCTCCCAAACAGGTAGAATTACAAGTATGCACCACCCGGCATTACAGAAATATTTTGGAATTAATAAAGCAAACCAACTAATCGTTTGGAGTGCTGTACACTGAGGGGCAGTGCTGTACCTGCGAATGTCCAACAGCTGTCCTGGGGGCGAGTCCCAGCCGGAGGTGGCCGGAGGTACGCGGGGCGCCGTGCTCCTGCAGGGCTCTGCTGAGGCAGGACCTGCAGTCTGGGCCCTGGCCTAGGAGTCAGCTCCGCCACCCTGGGTCAGCTTCCTGTTCTTCCCGGTGGCCAGCGATCCATTTTGCTTCTTTCCCAGCTCCTGTGGCTTTTCTCCTGCTCTTCTGGCCTTTTAGATCTATAGATTTTAAGTGTTACTGTTGTCATCTTGATCTGTGCTCAGGAAGGAAAGGACGTGAACATCGCTGCAGTTTCCCGGGCTGAATCCCAAGTCCCCTGTGCGAGGAGCTCCCACGCCGTGGGGTCACGATGTATTGTGTGCTTCCCTCCTCTGCCACCGTGAAGTTTGTCTTTCCAGGATAATTTTGGCAGTGATGTAAGTAATGCATTGAAATGGTTTCTGTTTTTCTTAACATGGGAATTGAAATAAGAGTGGCGTTTTCATTTGTTGAGCTACCTTTGTAACTATTTTTGAGACAGGGTCTCACTAGGTAGCCCAGGCTGGTCTAGAACTTACAATGATCCTCCTGCCTCAGCCTCCTGAATGCTGAGATCACAAGTGTGCACCACCATGCCCAGATCCTATGAGTATTTTATAATAACATTTCTCTGTGCAGGCTTTATAATCTACCATATTTAATTTTAGATATTTTAGTTTAAATTATTTAAGTGGAATCCCCTTTAAATTTATTTGCCCTATTTGCTTGTTATGCTACAGAAATGTTTACTGAATACGTGTAAGATTTGATAAAAGTACAAGTGAATTTTCTGTGTTGACTTTATTATAAACTTATTTTTTCCTAATAGGTTGTCTTCAGGATTTTTTTTTTTTTTTTTTTTTTTTTTTTTTTTTTTTTTTTTT
>RJWM01016980.1:0-44193 GCA_004363535.1 Dasyprocta punctata | reverse complement strand
AAACCAATTGTGAAACACTTGTCAAAATATTAAAAGACTTTCTGATATGCTAATATATGTGCTTTGAAAAAACGAGTACATTATTAAATAAGATACAGAAGTGAATCTAATAGCTGTCATAATCTTTTTATTGTTTAAATTTTTGTTAGTTCGTGTTTGCAATACATGATTGCGTTCATTGTGGGGAGTTTCTACATGTCCCTGACACAGCTCAATTCCTTCCCTTCCCTTTCCTCTGCTTTCTTCCCCTGGCCATGCTAATTTTCAAATAGTAAAGAATATAAACAGTGTTTCAAGATACTGTCAACACTATATCTGATGTCTGCTCCTGACAAAACCATAGATTCTGCTAACATTGCTGTGACTTTTTGGAAGAAAATATTAAATGTCAATTCGATGGTAGTGCAAAGAGAGATGTAAACTTTTTTGCATCTGAGTTTCTAAGCCCTGCGTTAGGATCCCTGGATAGTAGACCCAGCTCATAACTTGGCTTCTGGGCTCGACAGAAAGTCTCCTTGGCTTTGAATTTCTTTAGTCTCAACTTCTTTATTGTACAGTAGAAATAAGGACACCTTCCCACGCATTTAGGGGACTTGACGTATCTGGCCCATAAACAGGAACTTGTCTCCCTGTGGACCAGTGATGGCGAACCTTTTAGAGACGAGTGCCCAAACTGTGACCCAAAACCCACTTATTTATTGAGAAGTGCCAACGCTGTGATGAAAACTGAATACTGAGGTTTTGGTTTAGGGAAAAACAACTCTACATTAACCTCTTTTGTCCTAAAAACACAATAACAGAGTTTCAGTGATGCAAACAGCTTCTTATTGAGAAGTGGAAGTTTGCATTTGGCGTGCTTTTGCACAATGAATGTGACCTTTGCTGTTGTATGCGTGCTGATAATTTGTCAAGTCCTGGCTGGGGTGACTTGGCTGGCACCAAGAGAGTGCTGTGTGCCTCCTCCAGCACATGTGCCATGGACTCACCATCACTGCCCTAGAGTATGACTGTCCTCACTGTACCCCCAAACTCCGTCCATGGAAGGTGCCCGGTGCGTATTTATTGAATGAATACTGGGTTGGAGAAAGTTACTTGCAGCTACACCAAAGATGAAATTCATGAAGGAGGCAACTTGTGATTTGGGAAATGACCCTAAGGTTAGAGCTCTTCTTCCTCCTTCTCCTCATCCTCCTCCTTTTTCTAACTGGTGGAAAAAAAATACCTAAGCACATCTGAAACTGGAGGCTTGAACTCTTAGGCAGGGCCCGTGGGTCTGTGTGACTGGTGTTCTGCCAGAGAAAATGAGATCGAGTGTCAATAGGAAAGAAAGCAGGATTCCTTTCAGGGGTTTCTTCCGCGTCGGGCCTGGGTCCAGGCTTGTTAACTGGGTGGTCAGGCCAGAAATGTCTTGTAAGGAAAGGAGATGGACTCTTGGATCCTCGCGGAGCATTTCTGGGTCTCGATGTACATTCTTCTTCCTCTTAGTTTTTCCCTGCTCCCACCCCACTGCGAACTCTTGGAGTTGGAGATGTGTTAAACAGGAGCAGGTGGGTCATTCACAGAAAGCTGCCTAGACCAGGCCTGACTCCAACTGGTTACTTCTTCATTCCCTGCTTTAAAAGTCTATGCAAAGCTGGGTGTGGTGGCACACGCCTTTAATCCCAGCACTGGGGAGGCTGAGGCAGGAGGATCGTTGTGAGTTTGAGACCAGCCTGGGCTACAAAGTGAGTTCAAGGCTAGCCTGAACTGCATAATGAGACCCTGTCTCAAAAAATAGGGCCGGGAATTTAGCTCAGTGGCATAAGCACCTGCCTGGCAAGTACAAGGTTATGAGTTTGATCCCCTGTACCAAAAAAAAAAAAAAAAAAAAAAAAAATGTCTATGCAATCTAATAAAGGTGATGGTAACAATAATAATCAAGAAAAGTAGATACAGCCACTGTTTTTCTGATTTGCTTTGTGCAAGTGCTAAACTGTAGTAGAAGAGAGAGGAGAGCTTTGTCAAGAACAGGTAATTTAGACCCATACATTTGGGGAGGGTGGAGGCTGTCATCACGGACTGCACGGCTCCCCCCTCCCACGCTAACCTGCAGCGTCTTAGGCAGTGACTGTCATCGTAGGAGATTTGTCTCACCGAGGGCAGTTAGATGGCTGGGTTATTGGAGTGGGGCCGCAATGCACTGTGACTGCGGCTTTGAAGAGAACAGCCAGAGACGCGGGGGGCGAGCCTATCAGGGAAAGGCTGAGTGAGGACATTGCAAGAAGCTGGCCATCTGTGAACCAAAGAGAAGAGGCCTCAGGAGAAACTGGTCCTGAAGTCACCTCACTCGCTCCTAAACATTTCTGCGTGGTTCCTAGGATCCTGTCTGAGGTCACCAGAGTCTTACCCATCTTCGTGATTCTCACTCTCGCCTTCCCTGAGTGATCCAGGCTGCCCTGTCTCACACGGTCAGTGCTTCCTAGGTGCACGCTGGGGGCTGCGGTGCTGGTGTTAATGAGCGAGCATCTGTAAGTACGAGAAGGAAGCTCCCTTCCCATCCCCGCCGTGAATTTCTGTGTTTCGGCCTCAGCCGAACCCTCAGAGCTTTTGTTCTGTCCATCGGGCAACCAGCAGCTTCAGCCCCATCTGCTCGAATGGAGCAGAAATACTGTGTCCATCCTGGGAGTGACCCCTGACTTCAGGCCTCGACAGATGACCCTTTCTTGTTTCCCGGGCTGTTTGTTTCTTTGCAGTGAAGCGATGTGTTCTCGCAGCCCCCTTGTTGAGAGTACAGATTGCCTGTGCCCCCCGAGGAGGTGCTGATACTGGGTTTCTGGGGGCGGAGCCGGATGCTGGAGCTGGATGGGAGACCGGTCCCTTCTCTTGGCATCTGAATTTGGGGAGCGATCTCGAAACTTCCAAAGTCTGGGCAATCAAATCTAAGCTGATTTTCAATCACAGAGGAGGAAGGGTCTTTCAAGTCAAGTGGAGACACCCACTTGTGCCACACTCAGGAAATGGACTCGCGTGATTAAGTGACTTGGTCCTGGTCCCTCAGGGTCCCACAACCTCCATTTTGTCACTTAAAAAATGGAGTTAATACTTCCTACTTCTCTGGTTGTTGTGAGAAATTATGCAAAGTGCGTGTCACAGTGTCTGGGACATAGCAGAGCTTCCACGAAAGCTGTTTTTCCAGACGCTTTTATCATGTGTGGGGCCATGGACCCACCCACGCCGCTGCCCAGTGAGTCATAGTGAATAATGGTGCAGACTGGAGACTTGGGCTAGAGATTGGGAAGTATGATCATGCTGCAGGCCTGGTTATAAATCCAGCCTTGTTTTGCTATAAAAAGTCACGGTTCTGATCAATACAAGGAGTCAGTAGAGCAAATATCTCTGTTTGATCCCCTGCCTGTCAACCTGCATTTCCTTCTTCTCATTAAGAGGTATGCAGAGTTTTACAGAAGCAGGGGACCTTTGAAGCCACCTGCCTGACCCTCTCCCCATTGGTGAAGGAAGCCCGGTCCGGAATGGTTAAGGAGGAGCCAGCCTGGCACCAGCTGGGGTGTGCCCTTGGGTCTCCTGGTCTGACACACCCTCAGTCAGAGCTTCACCCAGAGCAAACATCCAGGTGGCTGCGGGCGGGCGAGGCCTGAGCTGGTAGGGAAGCTGACACACCTGCTCCTTCTCCTACACCTTGTTCTGTCCTCTCCATTAAAGGACTGAATTCGGCGTCTCTCCCGGTGACGTGTTAAACGACAGGGGTATGGCTTGTCGCCAAAGCGTCTCTTGGGACACGACCTCACCCACAGCAGCTGGGGCCCTGCGGACTGGGTCATGAGTGTTCTCAGAGCCTCCTCCAGTGGGAGACTGAGTGAGAAACCTCAGTGCTTTTCTGGCTGATGAGTGCTTTTATTGTGGTCGTTAATAGAGTCAGGAAACTAAGGCTTACATTGATCCCTCTGTGTGACGGGGAGATTAACCCCACATCCGGCTGCCCTGATGCTCACACAGGCAGACCCAGACGCTGAAAGCAAACCATAAACACCCTCGGGGAGGCGGGTGAGAATGCTGGAGGTGAAGGGGCGCGAAGTCAGTTCCTTCATGCACGGGAGAGGTCTGGCTCCCAGGGCCAGGGCAGCCCTTACCTCTCCGTTAAGATAACCGAGTCAGCGAGTCACCTGTCTCCCTTGGAGCCTGAATGCAAGCGTTTTCTCTATGTAAATATGTTTTGGTTTCTGCTTGGTGATTGTATTGGTTGAATGGAATTGTCAGCCTTCCTATCACGACGTTTTAACTGATTGCAAAGTACTATTAAGCGTCGGCTAAGGCAGTGATGGCGAATGTTTTCGAGCTTTCAATGATACACACAGCCTGCTGCGGCACGTGTGCCATAGGTTCGCCACTGCTGGGCTAGGGAAACTTGGGGGAAATTTCTAAGCCTCAAAGGGAGCTGCTGCTTCATGGTAAAATTCTCGCTAGTACTTCTTTTTAGACATTTTTAAACTTATTTTAATGTTTTTTATTAGTCCATGGGAGTTGTACACATTGATTACATTCATTATGGGAAGTGGAGACATCTATAAAATATATTTTAATTCTTTTTTTGTTTTTCTGTCTCCCTCTCAAGATCCCCTTTCCATTTATGGAAGATCCATCTCCCTATTTCCTATTGTCTAGCTGTCATTTCTTAGCACTTTAAATATATATTTTGGATTTCTCATATAAGCGAAGTTATGCAATAGTAAAGCTTGTGTATCTGTTTTACTTAACATGATGGTCTCAAGATGCATCCATTTTCCTACAAATGACTCAAACATATCCTTCTTTGTGGCAGAGTAGTACTCCTTGTGTGTAAAAACCACATTTTCCTTATCCATCCATCTGTTGATGAACATATAAGTTATTTCCAAGATTTGACTATTATGAGTTATGCTCCTGTAAACATGGGTATGTGTGGATCGCTTTAGTATAATTCTTTTTTGTTTGTTTATTTGTTTTGTTTTTATCTTTTTGAGACAGAGTCTTGCAATGTAGTATAGGCTGACCTTGAACCCACTGTGTAGCCCAGGCCAGCCTTGAACTTGTGGTAATCCTCCTGCCTCAGCCTCCTGAGTGCTGGGATCACATGCATGTGTCAGCATGCCCAGCTGTAGTATAATTCCTGTTTCCTGGATACCTTTGCCCAGGGTCACCACTGGAATACTTGCTGCACAGCTTAATATTTAAGCGAATGTTTGGCCTGATAACAGTCTCCCGAGTCTGCTGCGTGGCTGGGCAGGGCTCAGTGAAGATCACTCCCTTTTCAATCTGTTTGCTAACAGCGTAGTTCCTGAGCACACAGGCCAGGGCGAGCTGCTGTTATTCACGAGCTAGGCGAGAGGAGGCTGCACCCTGCATAATCCCTTTCCTTTCCCACTGGGGCAGGAGGTGGAGAAACCCAGTGCTGTTACTGGCGGCTTCTCTCCATCGTGTCTGCCTGAAGCGGCAGCTACAATGTGTTAGTTCACGTTCTTCCTTTCTCTTCTTTCCCACAGCTCATTGTTGCAAAAACGCCTTCAATGCATGCCTCGCATTTCCTTGTATTTCACTGCCTTCTCCCCGCCTTGGCCGGGGCCTGCGTTTCCGGAACAGTCACTTCCTGGGCCTTGCTGTCCTGTTCTTTCTTGTTAGATTTATTTGTCACCGGCTTTGCAAGGGCTGGCACCTTGCCCTGCATGTAACAATCACCTCAAAAGGCTGAATTCAACCAGGTTTCTCCATTCCGTCCCCTCAGCGTCTCCCAGGCCATCTGAGTGGGCTTCAGTTAGAACAGCTGAGGACCTCAGTGCCACCCACAGCGATCTCAGGTCACAGCGTCATGGTGGAGGGCCGAGCAGGAGACTTCCTGGGGTCCCGGGAGGGTGGGGTTGGGGTGACCTGGAGCCTCCCTGCTCCGGGCGGAGGTGGCCAGGCCGCCGCCCAGTACGTCCAAGTGTCAGAGTAGAATTTTTTCATGCTATATCCAAAAATGTTTTTATATTGGCAACAAATTCAAAATTGTAGAAAACAAAGCTGAGAAATAAGCTGAAGGACTAACTTCGAGCGAGCTGAACCAGGCACCTCGCGGTCTGCAGGTGTGGCGGGGGCTGCACTCTGGAGCCCCGGGATGGGTGATGATGCTCTAGGTCCCGGCCGCTGGGAGTGGGTAATTCAGGCCTATCATGCGGTTTGCTCGCTCCCCCTCCCCAGGTTCACCTGCCCGAGGCTCCCTTCCTTCTGTCCACCTTGGGTGATTTCCTATTCGTGTGATTCCGCTGCTCAGGCCTCAAACCCAGCTGTCCAAAGCTAAGCCAAGCTTGCCGTCATGTCCCCGTCTCTGCTTCCAGAATTTCTTTGTCTGCAGCTGTCTTGTTTACTCCCGGAGGCCCTTCCTGCCTCTGCCTCCCAGCACCTCTCTTCTGTTTTATCTGTTTTATCTGATTCCTTGTTTGCCTGTCTAACACTGGCCCCTCAGCACTCACACTCACCACTGCGAACAGACGCCTGGCCCAGGCACAGAGCTGGCGGACTGGCTTTCTTCTCTTCCTGATGAATCCCTTCAACCCCAGAATCACCTTCCCCGAGCTGCCTCTCTCTTCTGTTGCTTCCTGGACGCTCGTTCTTGTCATCTGAAGCCTCAGTGCCTCAGTGTGGCCCTGCCCAGTCTGGCGGAGAGATTTCCTTCCATCTAGTTGTCTCCGTGTCACTCAGTGCCACTGCCCGAGCATGTCCTGGGCCTCCCCACTGCGTCGGGGAGGACTCTCAGGACCACGGTGAGCAAGATCACAAGTTCACATCCACGAGGGGCCGGCGGGGTGTCTGGGAAAGGGCTGGCACATTCCAGGAGAGGTTCCGGGAGTAACGTTCAGAGATGAAGGCGGGTGTAGAGGGGGCCCTGGGGTGCTGAAGCAGTTGTATGGATTTGGGACCTGAAGATGCAAGGGGAGGGAGTGGTTTGTGCAGCTGCCAAGCAGAGGGCCACCGACAGGACGTCAGGCTCTCTGGTGATAACCGCCAGGGCTCAGCTAGCGAGCGAGAGGGCTGGGAAGTGTCCTGTCCGCACTGATAGCCTCTCACCTTCGGGTGCCTTCCACCGAGGGGACCTAACCGGAAGAGGGAGACGAAGGAGGCTTGTTGATGTATGAGTCTGCAGAACTCATTGTGTACGTAAGAGGTGATCAAAAATACAGCGAATGTGTCACTTAAAAAATTCACTACGGGGAAGGAGGCATCGCCTTAGATCTTCTCAGCGTGGTCCTCCTCACTTTGAGCACATTTAGCCCATCGTCCTTGCCACTTTCTGGAGCAGTTCTGGAAGTCCTCTTTCATAGGCGTCTTTGTGAGGTGTGAACAAAAAGACAGTGAGCGCTGCTGCCGAGCGCCATCCAGTGGAAAGGCGGGCTCCTGTAAACGTGACGCTGTGGCCTCATCCTTGTTATTCACCGGGTCTGGCACTGTGGGGCTTCTGGCTCTTCCCCAAAGTCAAAATGACCATGAAGGGGAAAAGTTCTGATGTCAATGAAGGACATCAAGGCGGCCATGGCAGCTCAGCTAAAGACACTCGGAAAAGAGGACTCCAGGACTGCTGCAGGAAGTGGCAGTGATCATGGGATGAGTGTGTTCAAAGTGAGAGAAGAGTTTTTCCAGGGGGATTCATGGTGATGTGTCTTTTACTCTAGTGCATTGAAAAATTTAAACACAGAATAGTTTTGATCATATAATGTATGTCTGACGTGTCAGTATATTGAGTAAATGCCACCCATCAGTTAATTCATTCTTTTTAGCAAATATTGCTGATAGTCTTCATGTTACTTGGTGCTATGCTGGATATAGAGAATAAACAGTGACTACAGAGCCTACATCCTAGTGGAAAGGAACACATGCTAGTTCTCCTCGCTCCACAATGACTGCACCATCTGGAAAGACTCTTTCCTGCTTCTCCTGCCTAGTCCTAGCTGCTTTTATCTCTCAGCTCACAATGATTCTACAAATCTTATTCATTCCCTTCTCTTTCTTGGAACTCCCTTGACGTCCCTCAGTTGTTTGCTGACATTTTAATGCATCTGCTTTCCCAGTGAGATTGAAACTTCTTTGCTATTTCAGACTCTTGTGAACTTGCAGTGATTCTCCTGCCTCAGCCTCCTTAGTGCTAGGATCACAGGCATGCACCACCACGCCTGGCTGTTTTTCAGACTCTTGTTCTAGATTCTGGTCTCTTCTATCACTGTGAATCCTTGTGGAGTATCTGTGCCTCCCCATCGCCTTTTGCGGTCTGGGGGTTGAAGTCAGGGACCATGCTAGGCTAACACTACCGCTGAGCTCCATCCTCTGCCAGGGGTGTCTGGGGCTTTCTTGGAATTCCCTGGGGTGGACAGGATGGTTGGTGGTACAGGCAGAAAACACCTGCAGTCTACCAAGAATACAACACTGAGTTTTGGCCCATTTTTTCAGAAATCATTACCAAGAAGTGGGGGACTTCTATTTTCCAACATCTGCTTATCACTGAGTGGGTAGAAAGTGTGTTGAACTTGAATTCCACAAACCTGGGCTTATATTCTAGCTCTTAGATTTAATGAGCACTTAGCTTCTGAAACCTTCAACATCCATTTTGGTGAATGGGAATAACAGTACCTTCCTCTTGGGATTGTTAGGAAGATGAAGAAAGATGATAATGTCGCTTACGTTCCCTCTCTCTGCTGTGGCTTTTTTTTTTTTTTTTTTTTTTTGGTGCTGGAGCTTGAACCTTTGTGCACGCTACCCAAGCTCTCTACCACAGAGCCCCAGCCTGGTCCCAACAATCCACTGTATTATTTTACAATTCTGTAGTTCCAAAGGCCAGCACAGTTTTTAGTAGGCTGAAATCAAGGTGCTGGCAGGGCCGTGTACCTTCTGCAGGTTCAAAAGGAGAACATTTCTTAGCCCATCCTGGCTTTTAGCAGCTGCCTGCTTCTTTGGTTCAGCGTCTTCTTCCTCCATTTTCAAAGCCAGCAATGTTTCATCTTTCTGACCATTCTCCCAGGGGTTCCCTCTGACCACAGTTGGGAAAGGTTCTCCATTTTTAAGGACCTAGTGCGTTAGATTAGGTCCACTTGGGTAATCTGAGCTACTTGCTTCGTTTTAAGGTCCTTAATTTAAGCACATCTACAAAATTTCGTTGGCCACAAGATGGGATTAGAATAGCTTTGAGGTGATTGTTACTGTGCCTATCATGATCTCTACTCTGGCTTCTGAAGTTTCATTCTTATTTGACAGCAAAGTACATTCACACCAATCCACAATCTCCCAAAGACTCAGCTGTTTACAGAAATCATCACTTCATGTCCAAATTGTCATCTAAGTCTAAACTGGAAAGTTTCAGTTTCATCATCTAAACCATTCAAGTCATCTAGGAGTGAAGCTCTGGGTATAGTGTATTCTGCAACGCAATTCTTGTCCTTTTGAAGTAGACCCATGAAATTTAGAGAGAGAGAGAGAAAGAGAGAGAGAGGGAGGGAGAGGGAGAGAGGGAGGGAGGGAGAGAGAGAGAGATTATCTGCTTCTAGGTTACAATGTTAGAATGGGAGTAGGAAAAACAGTTTAGACATTCTGGTGGGAAAAGGGAGGAAAAAAGAAGCCACCAGTCCCAAGATGTTTCAAAATCCAGCTGGACAAGTTCTCAGTTTTACGGCCTGGCTGTAATTCTCCATGGTTCCAAGCTCTGCTGGCTGGAGCGCCAGTCTCTTGTCACGAAGTGCAGCGTATGTTTGCAGCAGAGTAGTTCCAGTTTATCCTTAACAGTTATTCCTTCAGCTTATTCCTTTTCTCTACCATCGTACTTGAAGCAGCAGGAAGAAATCAAGCTGCACCTTCAGTACTTTACTTGGAAATCTCATAGGCTACGTGTTCACTCCCATCTTTTTGCAAATGCTGTTTTCCATCTCGTTGTACTCTCCTCCAGAGAAAAGAGCCCCTTTTCTCCGGTGTCCGAGAATGTGGTCTGTATTTCATTCTGATCCCTCATAAATCGGAAGATCCCCGTTTCTACTAATAGTCTGTTCGTGATGAGTTAGGTGCTCACTAAGAAGAATTATGTTTTCTTTTCTACCTCTTTCTGACTCTTCAGTGACGTAATTGTTAGCATGCATATTTCACAGTGTATTAGAGGCGACTTTCACCTTTCCCATCATGCTTCTCAGCTTCCTTCCAGTCTCAGTCCAGCTGCAGACCTTGCCCATAGCAGGGGTGATGGGGAAGAGGTACCCAGAGACACCTCCCACCTGCCGACCCAGCTCAAAGCCACGGGAGAGGAGCCAGGGGTGTGGTTGGGCTCTGAGGGACTGAGCCTGGCGCGAGAGGGTGTGGCTGGATGCGGGAGCGGGGGGGGGGGGGAACAAACGAGTAGCAAAAAAGTAGCAAAAAAACTAAAACAAATTTACATACTCAGATGAGTGATCTTTTGCTTTCTGAGTTACTCCTTTACTGTGATGCTAAAGAAGTTTCTATCTTACTCAGAGATGACGTAAATGTCTACTTCAAATTTCTTGTACGATTTTAATGGCTTATTTATAATACTCCAACATTTAAGTTAGACTTTCTAACGTCAAAAAAGAAAACCTTTCCCCCTGAAAATCGGCTTGCTTAATTTGGTGTGCATTATCAGTGTACGTAGCAGCGGTAGCTGGCGAGCTCTGTTGCTCTTCCTCTAGCTCCACAGACAGAGAGGGAACAGGACTAGGCTGAGGATATTTCTCTCCGCCGCAGGGGTCCTCAGTCCATACTCAATGATGAGTGCAGAAACATTGTTAAATAACAGCACAGTTATGACCATGCATATTTCATGTAATTCTGTTTCTTCACAAAGATACACTCACACATTTGACATAGTTAAATGTTACTTAATTTGTATGCTTTTGTGCAGGAAGTAAATTCTGTAAGTAAAAATATAGTTTGGATTATGTTTCCTGATTTTCAGTTCTTTTTTTGTGGAGACAGGGTCTCCCTAGGTAGTTTAGGTGGGCCTTGGACTCATTATGTAGCCCAGACTGGCCTTGAACTCATGGCAACCCTCCTGCCTCAGCCTTTCCAATGCTTGGATGACAGGTGTGTGCTACCATGCCCATTCCCAGCCTGATTTTTAGTTCTGAAAATGTAGCCACAGTACAATTGAGACAAATTGAGCATGAATATAAAGCTGTCTATCTTGCAAAGACTCAGTTCTTTTCTTTTCTTTCTGGAGACAGCGTCTGACTATACAGTTCAAAGTGGCCTTGAACTTGTAGCAGTCCTCCTGCTTCAGCCTCCTAAGTGCTGAGATCACAGATGTGTACCACCACACTCCACTGCAAACACTCATTCTAAACTAACCTTTCTGGGCAGGTCTGACAGATGCCGCTCCTTTACCAAGGTTAAGTGGATAAAAGAGATACGAAGATCTCCCTTGGTGGGGAAGCTATTTCAGATTCAACAGAGATGATAGAGTATGACAGAAGAAAGAGCCGTATTCTTTCAGAGTAATTACTGCATTAAAAAACCAAACAGTAGCTATGTTATTTAGTTGCAAAAATTTGGCCCAATCATCCACATAATTACAACGTTCTTCAGCAGTGTGTAATTAAATTGCTTTTTAAATGCCACCTGACAGTTGAACTGATATGTAAGGAGAGGGAGCAGAGTAAAAATTTGTTAAACATATGAAACCTTCCATCTGACTGAGCAGTTGGCAAAGACACTGTCAGGTAAGTGTATTAAAATGCGTCTGGATTTCTGTTAATCAGGTATGGCAAAGCCAACCGGTCAGCAGATGATTGCCATTTGTAGGAAGAGATTTTTGGTCACAGTTCCCTGGAGACAGGAGGGCCATGTGGGGATGCATCTGGGCAAGTCGGGAGGCAGGAAAAGCAAGTGGAAAACGTGGGTTAAAACCAGTAGTGTTGCTTTCATGAGGTGGGGGGAGAGGCTGACCAGGTTTGGGATTGGCCAGTTGGAATAATGCTAGTGAGTTCTGGATTCAAAGTCTGTTCCTCCTTGTCTGATGCCTGGTCCTGGGGCCACCAAGGGAGAGCAACGTTGTCTCTTGGGGTGTAAGAGTCCAATGGAGGTGCTGGGTCAGGGTACGGGCTCTGTGTTGGCTGGTTTGTTTGTCAAAGGTGGACTCCCAGATGGTCCTTTACTTTCTCCAGGAGTGAGCCAGACCTGGGAGGGGTAGTCCCTCTGGGATTAGCAAGGCCCTCACATGTCAAACTATCATAGATACAGAGGGGGAAAGAGGAACCCCAGTTGCATTAAAATCTCCAGGGAGAGGGAGCAGCCAGTTGCTTCCTGACTCTGTGGCGTGTCTAACACAGCGCTGTTGGTCAGTGCCATCAATATCACTGCACACTGTATCCGGAGGAATGCCAGGTGCAGGTGAGGTCCTTCCAGGTGCAGTAGTGCACACCTGTGATCCCAGCACGTGAGAGGCTGCTCAGTCAGGTGGATTTCAAGTTTGAGGCCAGTGTGGGTTTCACAGAGAGTTCAAGGCTGGCCTGGACTCACGGTGGGACTCTTATTTAAAAAAAGGAAAACGAGATTCTATAAAGGAGCCATAGCATTTATGGGGTAATGTTTGATATTTTCTTGGCACCCAAGTGCTGCTAATTTAGGGACGGTTAACAAGTTCCTTCTTGAGAGTTTTCCAGATTGAGACCTACCCATGTGTAGTTTGAGTCAGAGGGTGTGTCAACTTGATTGGGCCATAGGGTGCCCAGGGATTTGACCAGATGGTATTCTGGGTGTATCAGGGAGGGTGTTTATGGGTGAAATGAACATTTGATTTGGGAGAATGCCTGAAGCAGGTTGCCCTTCCTAACGTGAATGGCCTCATGCTGTCCACCCAAGGCCTGAGTAGAATGAAAACCGGATACTCCCGTGAATATGAGAGAACTCTTTCTGCCCAAACACCTTGAGCTGGAATGTTGTTCTCAACTGAGTCCCAACTCAACCTTGGCCTTCCTGGTGTTGTTAGCTGGCCTTTGTGGACTTAAACTATACCACTGGCTCTCCTAGGCCTGCAGC
The DNA here is from genome assembly GCA_004363535.1 of Dasyprocta punctata. NCBI lineage: Eukaryota > Metazoa > Chordata > Mammalia > Rodentia > Dasyproctidae > Dasyprocta > Dasyprocta punctata. The sequence continues at coordinate 31,161 of RJWM01016980.1, read as the reverse complement.
TGGTTGATTGCCAAACCGCGAGACTTTGTCAGCCTCCATAATTCCGTGAGCTGATTCCTAGAAGTTGTGGCATAGAATAGGGAAAGTGATGATGTTTGTTCTGGTTCCCTCCCTTGTTCCTTTCTGCCCTTTCTAGTTGATTCATGGTTTTGTCCTTTGTTGGTTGTGTGACCTTGATTCCACCTACATATAATTAGTTTCCTTCATCCCCACTTTTTCCAGATATAAAATAAGGATAATGCCTGCCTTGTACTGAGTATGGTGCCTGGCACCCAGGAGCCTGGGGCACAGCCACGATGCCATGTTAGGGACCATAGTCTGCTTTCACATTGTTCAAAGAAGTTATGCTATGTAGGGTGGAGGTGAGGGGGTGAGATGGGGCTCAGCAAAGTGCAAAGTGGTGTTAGGAGGGGACTAGCTAATTCAGTGAGTCCCGGAGGAATGGGTGGGCTGAGGGCCTTAGAAAGTGCTATAGATGCTAGAGGTAGATTTACCCAGAAGCAGATGCAGTTTATGCTTCACAGCCCTGAAGGAACAGGGAGTTCTAACACATTGTAGGAGGGCAGGCGTATTAGTCAGCTCCCCTGTTGCTGGGACATAGTCCCTGGCCACAACTTAAGGGAGGGGAGTTTTAGTTTGGTTTATGGTTTAGGAGGATCAGTCCATGGTCACTGGCTCCAAGGCAGAAACATCATGGTAGAAGGGCCTGATGGAGGGAAGATGCTCACCTGACGGCAGCTAGGAAGCAGAGAGGGAAGGGAGGGAATGGGGGCTAGTATACACCCTTCTAGCTCACATCCCTAGTGACCTAACTCCAATCAGACTCCACTTCTAAACAATACATTTAACCATGAACTCATCAATGGACGAATCCACCACTGAGTGTAGCACCCCCGTGACCCAGTCACCTTTCCAAAGCCCCACCTCTGAACGCATGAGACTTGGCAGGACCTTTTAGATTTAAACTATGAGAGGAGCCATAACCAGGTTCTAAACATGAGGTATTTCTATGTATGTATTTCTGGTAAAGTACCTAAAAGAGATCTTGGAAGAAAGTGTCCTGTATCATCAGAGATAGAGGTGTTTTTTGTGATTTATTTTCTCTTTCAAAATAAATATTAAACATTATATCTAACTTTATATTTTTCATTTTGGGTCCTCAAATTGTATAGGTTTGAGTGTCCATAAAACCTGGTTCTTTCCCTGCTCAGAGGTGCAGGACTTTTCTATCCTGCCAGGTCCCTCAGAGAGGCCTCCTGGAGCTGGGGACAGGTCTGCATGGGGACCTTCTGCCTTGTGAATTGCTACTGTTGCTCATGTCTTCATTTGCTGCTGCAAAGAGCATTCAGGGGAAGTTGCTTTGCATAAAACAACTCATTCTGCCTCTGGCACTACTGCTGACTTTGTCTGACTTTTGGAAGATCATCTCGTTTCTTTGAGCCTCAGTTTCTCCCTTAGTAGAGTATTATCAAGACCTCCAGTGTGGGCTCAGGTGTGGGCCCCACCCATTGCAAAGCTCTGTGTACATGGAAGGCATGGGTGATTTTTATTTTATTTATTTCATTTTTATTTGTTTAAGTTTTTTATTTCAAAAACAAAACAAAAAAGGATAAAAATGTTACAAAATTCTAAAAATAGGACATGAACACTAGTTAATATATTACATATTGTTGCCTTGAAAGTGGTTGTTCAGATTATAAGATTTTGGCATGAAAAAATGATCAAACAATTGGACAGTGAAAACACAAACTGTTCTTTTTGATGGACTCACAGAGATTAGTAGTATAGTTATCTATCACTACTAAATGTATATATGTACACATATAAATATGTGTACATATATACATTTAATCTTTTTCCTGCTTGCTTTTCTCCTTTCCCCTATTCTGGTTATTCTTTCCATTTGAGCACTTTCTTTCCCTTTCATTTTCACAATATCTGTTGTACATTTTGGATCGTATTTAATCTTTTATTTTAAAATTTAAAATAGGGAAACAATACGATGTTTATGCATGCATGTCTGATTTATTTCACTTATGAGCTGGTCTCTAGTTGCATCCATTTACCTATAAAAGCCTCAAGTTTATCCTTCTTTATAGCTAAGTAATACTCCATTGTATAAAAATACCACATCTTTTTTGTCCATTCTGCGGTTGATGGGCATTTGGGTTGTATTCCTCAGAAAAGTAGGATTGTCGGTCGCATTCAATTCACCTATTCCCCTTCTGGTTATTTTCCCAGAAGAATTGAAAACATGATGCCACAGTATAAATGTATGATTTTTAAATTGTGTTATTCTTCCTTGTATTTCTATTATCTTGCAAATACTTCAACTGTGCCCAGAGCCTATGATTTCAGCAACTAAAAAGCAAAAGCAGTGTTCAGTCTGGCACTATTTTTGATTTTTTTACTTTGCCTTTTCATTCTTTGTTCATTTTAACTTTTTATTGTGGAAACTTTCAAACATAGAAAAAAAAAGTCAGCTCGCCACAAGGAACCAGGGACGCCCGTACGACTCCATCAGTTAGGTTCAAATTATTGTCAACTCGTGACTGCCTTGTTTCATTCCACCAATTGTATCTACTGCAATTTGTTGAGCAAATTCCAAATTGTTTCAGCTCTAGGAATCTCAGTACATATTTCTAAAAGATAAGGACTCTTAAAAATTTTATCAGTACTATTATTGCACCTGCTTCGCCTTCCAATAAAACTTAGATTTTCTTCTTTACAATTTATGTAGGTAGCTAAAATTTCATCCCATCTATTTCTTCCCATCTCACCTCTTGAGTGAGATAATTCACATCTGAATAAAAACAAAATTTGGCCAGTGAACATTTTTTTCCCCCTGGATGGTTGGAGAGTAAATGTGAATTAAACTCTGCTGCTTAATTTGTGATGTGACTGTCTCAGCCTGTTTAATGCTGTTACAACAGAGTACCTGAGACTGAGTTATAAAGATCGGAGATGCAGTTCCTTTAGCTGTAGAGGCTGTGAAGTCCAAGGTCCAGGGGCCTTCAGGTGGTGAGGTCCCGCCTTGCTGTATCCTAGCCTGGCGAGAGACAGCACGAGAGGGGACGCTCACTTTCGCACCAAACCCACTCCCAGGTCAGGGTCGTTAAGCTACCACTCTTGTGACTCGGTCATCTAAGAGTCCTGTCTCTCAACACCATTGCACTGGGGATTTAGTTTCCAATGCCTGGATACTTGGGGACGCAGTTGTAGCAGAGCTGTGACCTTAGGCAACTTCTGCTGAGCTTCGCTTTCTTTTCTGTGAAATGAGGATGCTGTTTACAGGGTTGTCAGGAGTCTCAGCTGGAGCAGCTATACCTCGAAAGCAGTCAGCTTTTGCTACTATTCCCATGACAGTTTCTCCCTCTCTTGTGGCAATAATTTGGCTGAGAGTTCCCTGAGTAACTAATGAAAGCCTTAGGGGCTGATTTAATGAGTGAGGCCAGAAGCCCAAGGGCTCAGAGGGCCCTGGGCAGGAGGAGCCGTTGTGCAGTCTCCCTGCCTGCCCTTTGGACAGGAGCCTGGGCTCTGTGGGACCTCAGGGACAGAAGCCCACAGGACTCGGGCCACTGGGATGTCACCAACAGCTCAGAGTAAGCCCGGCCCGAGTCTGGTGGGACGGGAGGGTGAGTGGTGAGACAGCGGGTGGCTGCTTCCCGTGTTTGCCTCTTTGAATTTTGGAAGTGATCTATAGGTGATCTGTTAAACACATTGGCCCTGTGGTTATGGAAACCCCGGGTGAAGCGGGCCCTGCATGTGGATTGAGATAAAGTAGCCATGAGCCACGCAAAGAAACACACACTCCTTCCTCGGGTGCTCCAGGAGCTGAAGGGTTGACCAGAAGCTCACTGGCTTGGTGGCTCTTCAGTTAAGATGCTTCCTGTTAAGACGCCTTGCTGAGCTGCCTGCTCTGCTTACATGGAACCAGGTACCCTAGCTGCCCACAGCCCAGACAGTGGCCGGCCACGTGACATAAGGTTCGGGAGCTGTGGACCCTCACAGGCCCTTGTGTGGGCCGGGAAGGGCTGGCGGTGGCGGAGTCTCCAGTTGGTCTGTGATGGAGGGGGAGAGGCCCAGGCAGCGCTCTTAGCTCTTAACGAGTGAGGATTTTACATCTCCAGTTAGCCTGCTGATCTATCAAAGCATCTATTCGGATCTGTTGAAAGAGGCTCTCAATGGGTTTAGGATTAATTGGGGGCTTTTATCTAACTTCAAAGCATAATATTATGTAATTATAAAATACATTGCATCTGCCACTTGTTAAATGAAAGCTAAATTTGCCTTATTGATCAATTTTTTAAAAGTATGTTTCACATCATAAGAATGTAGAGATAAAGTGCCTGCGTCCTTGGGTGTTACTGGTAGTTAATTCTTGTTTCTTTAACAAGTGTATACATTTCAGGTTATCTTCTGAGGAGACTGAGAAGTTCTATTAGTTTCAGACTCTGTCCTTATTTTGTTGAGAGTTTTTATTTCTTCTCTGCTGACTTCAGGATCAAGTTTAGTTTTCCTTTCTTTTCTACCTTCTAGTTAAGGTTGTGTGGCTGTCACTGCCACAAACCTGTTTGTCTGGCTGCTATAAACTTGGCTTAGGCCAATGTCAGATATTCCTATTAGTTCCCAAGTGTTGTTTTCAGATGCTTCTTTTAACCCCGAGTATCTTATTTTCCCCCCTAACACCAGCCAGTTCTGTGTTATCAACTGTGTATCCAACAGTTCAATTCAACTTTGGCATTGACCCTAGGAGTTAGTGCAGTCCTCCTGGGTTTGAGGCTCAGTCCTATGGGGCTGTCCCCACCTTCAGACACCTGCTGCAGTAAGGAGCCAGGGGACCCCCACTTGTATTTGGCAGATAGAATTTCTGGGTTTCCTATGATCCCCCTTAGGCTTCATCACTGGCTAAGCTACTCACAGAACTCAGGAAATTGTTTACTTATGTTTGCTGGTTTATTGCAAAGGATCAATAGCTAGAGGGGAGGTAGGGGGACACAGAACTTCTTGCCTTCTCTGGGCACCCCACTTTCATAGCACCTGTGTGGAAGTTCTTAGAATCTCACTTGTCCGTCAAGAGTTTGAATAGATCTTAGCCTGCAGTCTCCTCTCCCAGGAGCAGGTCAGGAGTGGCACTCAAAATTCCAGCGCAATCATCACCATCGCATGTCATTCAGAGCTGCCTAGGGGTCCCACCCCGAGTTACCCCCACTGCATAAAGTCGGGAAATTTTTAGAGATGAGAATATAAACCAAAGGCATTTTTAGATGAAGACGCCTTCCAAAACGAGGTGCTAAAAATCACGGCCATGCACTATTGCCTGGGTAATTCCTTGTGTTCAACATTGCATCACACTCCACCCTGTCCACCGACAGTATTAGGCTATATTCCTGGCTCTTCCCATATGGATTTTTAGATGCTGCTCCACCTTCAGGATGGGACCGTTATTGAGACTTCCGGGTGTTTTGGCACCTGGGACATTTGCACTAACACATACGCGGTTTTGAAATTGTTTATGGTTCCCAAGTGAACAGCCTGCTTTATGCTGTGGCTAGCGAGGCTGAGGAGAGCAGCTCGAAGACTTCGTGTTTCTCGAGCCTGGGTTCACAGCCAGGATACGGCTAACTGCTGAAAGAAACCAGAAATAGCTTTCTCAGCTGAGGGAGGGGAGTGTTTGCACGATTCTTGAGAGAGGAACTGAAGTGAAATAACCTCAGCAGGAGCGGCTGGAAACCAAAAACTCAGCCAGGCCTCTTCCTTCCTAGGTCTCCCCTCCTCTCCCCCATTTTTGAAAAGACAAAACAAAGCAAAGCAAAGCCAAGCTAAACAAAACATTCTTTCCTTGGGGCTGGGATGTAGTGTGAGGATCATGGGAAGTGGTTTTGCTTTTCTACCAAGTGAAAGTGCTTTTATCCTGCCTCCTGGACATGTAGAAAGCAAGGCAGGGTATAGCAACTCTGCCTTCACCAAAATATATCTTCTTTATTCCTTACCAAACAGTATTATCCTACTTGGTGATTCCCTCCACCCTTCCCTCTAAAGAAAAAAGTCTAAGTCATCTTTAAAATCCAAAACGTAGAGTTTATTGAAAAAAACAAGTACACACAAAGAGAGAAAAAAAATCTTTATAGTTATATCAATACCATCATTAATGTTTAGGTGTCAGTATTATGAGAAATGGTTTCTCTTTTTTAGTACCAGGGATTGAACTCACAACCTCATGCTTGCCAGACAGATGTTGTGCTGCTGAGCTATATTCCTGGCCCTGGTTTCCCTTTTTTGGAAAGTTGTGGAAAATATGCCTTTTTTTTGGTTTCTATTTAATATTGTCACGTAAGCATTGTTTTGTTGTTGGTGTTAGCTTTCTGTCACTCTGATGAAATACCTGTGATGAATGATAAAAAGCAAGATTCATTTTGGCTTATGGTTTCAGAGGTTGTAGTCCATGGTTGTTGGCTCCATTGCTTTGGATCTGTGACAGCACAGGCATTCACAGCAGAAGTGTGTGGTGGAGGAGGCCTGTTTACCTTTTGGTGCCTGGAAGCAAAGGGGAGACAAGAAGGGACGTGGCCTCAATATCTCCTTCGAGGCCACTTATGGGCAGCTCTCTAACCTCGAGGGGGTTCCTAACTGCTGCCTGCCTCAGCTTTACCATCTGTGAAGAGGAGAGGCTAATGATAGACCACTAACAAATTAAATACTTGTAGGTGGGACCTAATAAACACAGAGGTAGGGTAGTTTTACAAAATACAATCAGAGGAAATCAAAACAACCCCTATTCTAAAGCCAGAGAACCTCTTTTACTGTCTCGTCTTGCTGGATTGGAAATTCCTGAGACCTTCGAAGAAAATCAGCAATTTATGTTGGAAAAAAACGCCCTTGCTCTCCTTCAAGAAATGGTTAATGTAATCTGCCGATTCATAATAATAGCCCAGCACAGTGGAGGAAGGGAGTTTTGCCCTCCGACTCTGGCATCCTTAGAAAGTCACTGGAGGCTCTCCCAGATGGCTGTTCAAGGCCTTTGGCAGTGTAAACCTGCCTGGCTGTGGCTCCTTCACATCGCAGAGGACCCTCCGAGGAAAGTTTCTAACCATAAAAAGTACAAAATTAAAGCTGCGCAGGATTTGGCGAGTTGGAAAGAACCAGGCCGGCACATTCTACAGACACTTCCCTGGGGATGAGCGCTGTGAGGAGGGAGGGGCCGCCCTTGGAGCTTTCCGTGTGTCACCCTGGGTAGCACGTCACGGGTCCTGGGTGATGAGGACAGCAAGGACATCACAGCGAGGTCTCTGCTCACAGTGTTGGTTAAATCGACAAGGCAAACTGTAATGGGCAAAGCGGTGCTAAGGTGGACCAGGCAAAAGGAGGACGGCAGCGGAAGAGGCAAGGGCCCAAGAGGACTGCTACATAAAAGTCATAAAGGAAAGGCTTTTAAAAAAACCACACCTGTGATGCTCCCACAGACAGACGCAGGCGAGGGAGCAGCTGGGAGCGAAGCTGCGGTACAGGAGGACAGGGAAGACTCTGACAAGGGCGGCAATTCCGAAGAATAGAGGTCCTCAGGGCCAAAAAGACGTTGGGAGCCACGGAGTCGGGTAGAGAGCAAGGCGAAAACCACACCGACGACAATGACGCGGGCGGCAAGAATTACAGCAGTGTGCGGAGAAGGGACGGGGCTCTCTTGGAAAGCAAACCAAAGAGCACGCATCCTGGACGCAGCCTTTACTTTCCTGAGGAAAAGCGAGAACGGTGGTGGCTTTTTACTGCAGACAGGAAGGACAGACGTTGGTGTCATGTGTGTACGCTAACAGAAACAGAAGGGGTAGAACTAAAATTTCCTGCACCAGGCAAGCCTGGGAACCATCGGTATACAGTGTTTTTGAGATCGGAATTGTATGTGGGTTTGGATCAGATTAAACCATTAAAATTAAAGTTGAAAGTTCTTTTTTTTTTTTTTTTCTTTTTGAGATAGGGTCTCACTGTGTAGTTCAGGCTGGCCTTAAACTCACTTTGTAGCCCAGGCTGGCCTAGAATGCATGGCAGTTTTCCTGCCTCAGCCTCCACACCCAGCAGTTGGAAGTTCTTGAGGGTAAGCCTGCACCCGAAAATCAGCCACAGTGGGGTGCAGCAATAGAGGGGGATAAAGATCAGAAAGACAGCGGGGACTTTGAAGATGACTGTGAGGAAGGAGAAGAGGAAGAGGAAGATGATGAATGAGCAGTGTGGTGAGGGGACCACAGTGTTTGCAAGCTTTTCTGGTTGGAAGTAACAAACCAGACGCAGTGTGGAACTGATGCTTTTTTTTTTTTTTTTTTTTTTTTTTTACTAGAAATGGGTGCATACACTGTGGAAGTCAGTGTGGAGATTCCTCAAAAAGCTAGGATTGGAGGTCCAATTTGACCCAGCTATTCCCCTTCTGGGTATCTTCCCAAAAGAACTAAAAACATCTCACCACAGTGATATATGTGCACCTGTGTTTATAGCTGCACAGTTCATAATAGCTAGATCTTGGAAACAACCTAAATGCCCCTCGACTGAGGAATGGATAAAAAAGATGTGGTATTTCTACATAATGGAATACTACTCAGCTATAAAGAACAATAAACATTTTCACCCTTAAATGGATGAGTACTGAAAATATACTTCTCAGTGAACTAAATAAGTCATACATATGTGACTATTGCATTGTTGCACAGGTGTGATGCACTGAAACAAAATCTATGTATATAAAAATTAGTTGGGATAGTCAGAGAAAAAGAATTTTGAGTGAAATGTAGTTTTCTCAGGGTCATCTTCAGATCTTATTTTTAATGCGAAATGTTTATTTGAAAACAATAGAGTAATCATAACAAAAAAGTCATATAGTAGGTTTTTCTTGATACATTGAGGCAAAAATTTTGCGTTAATAGTTTGTTAGATAATGTTTCATGTCTCTCTCTCTCTCTCTGTGTGTATATATATATATATATATATTTTTTTTTTTTTTTTTTTGCAGGAATTGAACTCACAACCTCACACCTGCCAGGGCAGGCGCTTAAGCCACTGAGCCAACCTCCCGGCCCTAGTTTTTTGAGGCAGGGTTGCATTATGTAGCTCAGGCCGCTATTGTGCTCGCGTTGTAGCCCAAGCCAGCCTCGAACTCACAACGCTCCTCCTACCTCAGCCTCCCGAGTGCTGGGATTAAAAGCATGCGCCACCACACCCGGCTGATGTCTATATTTTTTATCTTAAATAATTTCTGGGAATATAGTAATATACAATGTGTTGATAATTGTTACTGTCTTATTGACTGGTTGTGAAATTGTTTTGTTTTGATTTATTTTCCTTTTGTTTAAAATAAAAAAAGAAATGGGTGCATAAAATAGGCAGTTAGCGTTGCCTTGATACAGTCTGAAAAATGTTTAAGAAGCCTTTCACATGTGGGTTGGTGCATTTATTTCATCTGCAAATGATAATAAATCTTTTGTTATTATAACCGTCAAAAAAATTCCAGACAGCCACTTACCCAGTGTTAATATTTGGCTGTTTTTTCCCCAGTACTGGGGATTGAACCCAAGGTCTTCACACTGAGTCATACCCCCAGCCCTTTTATTTTTTGTTTTGAGACAGTTGCCAAATTGCTGAATTGCCAAGATGAATTTACACTTGTGACCTCCCTGTTTCAGCCTCCCAGAGCACAGAGATTAAAAGTATGTGTCACCACACCTAACTTTTTTTTCCCCTTTTTTATACAGTGCATTTTCTCATCCATAGTTGGAGTAATACTGTGTAGTATAGCATAATATAACATTGTATATCCATTTTTATCTTGATCATAAACCTTTTTTATAGTCTTTATAAACATGATTTTAAAGGATTACACCAATCATCTTGTGACCCATGTTTTACTCAACTTTCTCCTGATACTTTGACATTCAGAACACTCTCTGCTCCCATCCTAAACTGAAATAACCTTAGATGAACCCTAATGAAAACTCTCAGGGGCCCGAGCTGTCCCATGCAGCTGTTTCTCCTGTCCCAGGGTGAAATGGAGACAAATCCACAAACCAGTGAGCAAAACAGTAACCATATTGTGAAAATGTAGGCAAGAGAGCCTTTCCTTAGTGAGACTCCTAGAAGTGGAAACCCAGGGTCCAGGGGTGATCAATGTCATTTTCTAGAAGGATCACACCGAATTTATTTACTTCTTTATTTTTATGACTATACGTTTGCACTACTTACTAATTGCATGTGTCTTGGGGAATTGCTACGTGCGTGCGTGATCGTTGTTACACATTGATTTTAGACTTGCAGCAAGGCTGTGTGAGCCTGCCCTGCTTCCTTCCGGTGGGGCTCCAAACACTCCCCTCACTCCCCACTGCCCCAGATCTGGAACAGAGGCCCCAAAGTTCTGGGATAGAGTTAACCCTCGTGGAAACCTGCGCCTGGCTCCACTCCCTGGCTCCTGGGGTTTTTGCGTTTGCATTTTAATGATGAGCTCCTGGGTAGCGTGAAAGCATTGGTGGCAAGCAGGAGGGACACTGCCCTACCCGGGGAGGGCCGGGCCCTGGGTCTGCGCCCTGCAGCTTACCCAGGGCCGTCCAGCCCTTGAGCCCAGGCCAGAGCTGCGCTGGGCGAAGCCTCTTTTCTGCTTTGCTCACTGCCAAAGCGCTGACTGCTCAGAGCAGAGCCATGGTCTGCTCAAGGGAGGGTGCGTCCCTCGGAGGGGCTGTTAAGGAGCAGTTTACTGAGTTGGACATAATAAAAGACTGGTCAGCAGCTCGTGCAGGTTCTTTACATAAAATATGACTTTATGATACCAGGCAGGGCTGCTTGTGGGACTTTTCTTTGTAATCATTTGATTGAAGCTGCTAAAGGTGTGGAGGGCTTTTGCTTGTTGGTCTGTAGCCAGTGCTGTGATTATATAGGTCCGGGGCAGCTAGAGCAGGCAGGAGGCCCCTGCCCGAGGCCAAAGCCCTGATGGCTGCGGGTGGAACCCAGAGGACAGCAGGAGGGTTTCCCACTGCACCTTTCCTCTCTCAGCAAGGTTGCGGGTGCCCTTGACAGCTAGGAGTGTTACAAGTCTCATTTGTGGGCTTGTACGTCTGGCTTTAGTTTTCTTTTGCTTTGGTCCTGGAATTGAACACTGAGCTACATCCCCAGCCCCTTTTAAAATTTGTTTTTGCTTTTAAATTCGGAGACAGGGTTTTGTTCAGTTGCTAAGTTACCTACACTGGGCTCAAATTTATAATCCTCCTGCCTCAGCCTCCCCCTGTGCTGGGATTTATAGGTGTGTGCCAGCACACCCAGCTAGTGTATTTGTTGAAGTAGACCGAACAACCAAAGAAAGCGTGGAGGGTGTGCCTGAGGCCCCTGAGGGACAGCTGGCTGTGCTCCGGATTTTATGGAAGAGTAAGGACGAATTGCTGGGAGGTTCTCAAGGGTGGGGAGGCTCTGATCAAACACAGTCCGGGATGCCAGTGAGACGAAGGGGAGATGGAAAGATCAGTCGGTTGTTAGCTCTTTCCCACAGTGAGAGGAAGGGGAGATGGAAAGATCGGTCGGTTCTCAGCTCTTGAGAGACCTCGGGAGCCCGGCTAGAGGGCAGGGTGGTCGTGCAAGGGGACAACGGGTGTGAGCTGGAGCTGGCCAGGCGCCCGTCTCCCCGTCCTCTGCCTCTATCATGGTCTCTTCCGGTTCCCACAGCCTCGTCTCTCTCTCCCCTTCCAGCCTGGTCCAGCCTGACGATGCCCCCACTGCCCACCGTGGCCTGCAGTGCCCGTGCCCGGCTCCTTGCCGGCCTCCTCCGGCTGGGCGCTCAGCACGCCGGGCCTCCGCAGCTGCACACGGGGGCCAGCTGTGCGGCCAGGAGCCACTATGAGGTGCTGGTGCTGGGGGGCGGCAGCGGCGGGGCCACCATGGCTGCCCGCATGAAGAGGAAGGTGGGCGCGGAGAACGTGGCCATTGTCGAGCCCAGCGAGGTGAGTGACCCCTTTTGGGGGTGCTTGTGTGCGTGTGTCCGTGTGTGTGTTGGGGTGGGCGTGTCTCTAGGTAGTGCCGCCAGCCCGCCTAGGGTTCTTTCCTCCATTCAGGTGGAAATCACGAGCTGGCAAAGTACGGCTCGGTGAGCCCTTTGTTAGCACTCTGTGTGCAGCCCTGCTTCACCAGTTGGTGCTGGATGCCAACAGGGGACACGGCCAGCTGCTGGTCACTGCTGCTGCCGGGCACCCTGGGCTCATGCTGGACACCATGGGGCAACTCTGCTGGCCCCTGGTCTCCACTGCGGGCCTGTGGTGGCTGCTGGCCCTGGAGCTCGCCCGTGCTAACAGCTCTGAGTGTCTACTGCTCTTCTTTTGAAACAATCTCTCTGTCCGCCGCACTCAGGATAAGATGCCCGAGCAGATTGACAGGAGCTTCGGAGCCCACGTCACCTGAGCAATGACTTGCGAGCGGGTTTAGCAGAGCACGGAGAGGGGAAGGGGAGGGGAGGGTCACGAGAGCCACTGCCCCTCTCCCTCCAGCCGGCAAGGGGGGATGGGAGTCAGGCGAGGCCCGTCGGCTTCAGTAGTGCTTCTCCTCCTGGACGCAGAAAACAGTGCGCTCCAAGGGCCGGAGGAAGGGAGAGGGTGGCTCTCTTGGCTTTTGTCTCTTCTCCTATTTCAGTTTTTAGCATTTCTCTAACAGAGGCCCACGAGCCAGGTGGCTTAAACTGCAGATGCACATTCGCTCATGGTTCTGGAGACCAGAAGTCCCAGACGGAGCCACCCAGCTTGGGCCAGGCCAGGCTCGCTCTGCCGGCCGGGTGGGGAGCAGGCGGGGACATCCACGCTCCCCTGCAGCTCCCAGGGGCTGGCAGCCGTCCCCGCACCCCTGGCCTGTGGCTGTGTCCCTGCACCGACTGCCCGCATCTTCGTGGGCTGTTCTCTGTGTGTCTCTGGCTCCTGGGCTCTTCGCCGGCTCCTGAATTTAGGGTGCACCCTGTTCAAGTGTGACCTCGGTTACATCTGCAAAGATTCTGTTTCTGAATAAGGTCACGTTCACCAGACTGGGTTAGAATTCAGTACACGTGTGGAGTCACACTGCCCACCCCACCCCACCCCACCCCACCCTCGTGTGTGTCCCCATCTCTGCTCCAGTCCGAAGGGGGAGGGATGCCAGGCTGGGGCAGGGGGGTCCCTGGAAAGGGGAGCGTGTGAGAGAGGGCCGTGGGCGACGGTGAGCGGGGTGAGGATGCTGATAGCAGGGGAGGGTGAGGGAGACGCTGCTCTGTGGACAACTTTTTGTTGCCGTCAGGGGTTGCAAGGAGAACAATTACATACAGGACACAGAATTTATGATATTATTTTATGATGGTCACCCAGAGTTAAGTACAAGAAAGTGCAGGAAATCAGTCCACAACACTAAAGACCTAGAAAATCCAACCAAGGGCCTGGATCCCACAGCAATGTCCTGCATGAGGCCAGCTGAAGACCTAGAGCCCATGACAATGACCCATGCAAGTCTGTTTTATGGATCTGCACTGGGAAGGCCCAAAGGTTGGCAGTAGAAGCTAGGGAGTCTGTGTCAGCGGGGTGAAGGATCTGTGCCAGTAGGTTGAGGATTCTGTACTGGAGCCAAGAAGTGACACTCAAAATAAGGATCAGGGCTCCCCCAAAAATTACCACAGCCATCCTCAGCGACAATGAGGTCCCAAGCTCTTCCGACGATAACAGCTGAGTTCATATCAGGAAGCCAGTGTGACAAGCTTCTCCTGGAGATTGAACAGCACACATCTTCCCCTCCGGGGCCAGAAAGTGATGCTCAATGTGAGGAGCAGAGCTCCCCCAAAGTGAGCCGCAGCCACTCTCAGCGACAACAAGGTCCCGAGCTCTTCTGATGATAATAGCCGAGTTCGTATCAGGGAAGCCAGCATGACAAGCTCCTCCAGGAGAACCAACAGCTCCAAACAGCGACACTTAGGAGAAGCCACAATGCCTCGCTCTTCCTCTCCAGCTCTCTTTTTATGCTGGCAGCTTTCGTCAGGTGGGCCATCCATACTCAGCACCGTGCTGATTCTGTTCAACTGGTATTAAGTTGACCACCAGTTTTTAATCCATAACACCTTTCAAGGTAGCACAAAAGCTTCGCAAAAATGTGAAAGAGCTTTGGCAGTTTTCCTGATGTTTCTCAAGGAATGAGCTGAGCTTCAGTTGGGCTCTGTAGCCCTGGAAGGGAAAGGCGAAGAGGCTCCCCTGGGTGTCCTGGTGGTGGGGAGTGGGGAGCAGGACAAGATTGAGTCTACTCACAGCCATGATAGGAGAGGGCACCAGGGGGCGCTCTCTGTCACATTCTTTTCTTTTGAGACTGGATTTTGCTAAATGGCCAAGGCTGGCCTTGAACTCATGGTCCTCTGGCTTCAGCCTCCCAAGTAGCTGGGATTACAGGCATTTACTGCTATCCCTGGCTTGTTCCTGACTTCTCTTCAGCAGTTTCAATGCCAGTGGCCCGAGAGCTGCCTCCGGTGGCAGTTCTCTCGGATGCGTGCTGGGTCGAGGTGAACCCACGCCTGCCGCCCAGGGGCGTCTTTTTATAACAGAGGTGGCCGTTCTGGGGACTGGACCCAGCTCAGGCCACACCACGGCTGTCCTGTCCCTTGGGGAAAATACGGCAAGAGTTGCTTGAAGAAGCTGTTGGCGGCTCAGGCTTTGAGCACCTTCCCTGCCGTTTAGCGATTGCTAGGGTTGATGTTTACAGCTGAACAACAACAACAACAACAACAAAAAAAATGGAAAACAAAAAACAAAATGAACACAAACACAAGAAAGCCCGAGCTTGCATTTTTATGCTTCTTCCTCTTCAAGTTGGACTTGCAATCGGTGCGATCTCACCGCTGGGGACCTCCGTCCTGCTCCCCACTGATCCGGTCCCTCGTTGGCAGCAGGGCGAGGGCCCACCCTGTGGGTTTCGGCTGTCCTGTTCTCCAGTTTGAAGCACGCTGGTAACGCTGAGTGATGGTGGTGCCCTGGTCCCTTGCATGAGTGAATCTTCAGAAGCCATTAAACCACTTTGGCCCTGCTCTAGAACTTTCAGAGCTCACTGAGAGCAAGAGTGGGCCAGCTAAAGCAAGAGAGCTCAAGAAAACAGTGACAAAGTAGTGACTGTCTGGGGGTGCATCGCCCTGGAAGGGGCTGGCACCTCCTGGCTGTGGGCTCAGAGCCTCGGGGAAAGAAGAGGGGCTTAATCCAAAGTGTCTGAAGGCCATCCCGGGTTTGGGGACACTGTTTGAAGTTAGGGAAATTTTGAGGCTCCCTGGAAGTAGCTGTAAACTTGCCAGACCTCCCATGCATTCAGATACTTCTAAGCAACCACAGTTCAGGTTCTGGGCTTATGTTTTCTTCTTTGTCTCTGTGCGCATAAACCTATCCGTGGTGTGTGCACACATCTGTGTATCTATATGCACACACACACACATCTACCATGTGCATATTAAATACCAAGTCAACCTTCAGCAGTAAATAATACAGTGGTCACTAGAGGTAAGTTTGTGCCTTTTGAAAAGGATCTTGGGAGAGTTCTTGGGTGGTGATTGTCCTTCAGAGTGTAAGAGAGACCACAAGGAGGGAACTAACTTGGAAACTTGATGAGATGCTCTAGGGTCCAGAGAGAGTGATTGAGTGAGTTGAGTTCCAGTACATCTAAGTGGGTGCCTGGAGATTGGGCGCCCACTGAAATTGTCTCCAAATGCCTCGCTCCACAGAGACATTTCTACCAGCCAATCTGGACGCTGGTTGGTGCTGGTGCCAAGCAGCTGTCCTCGTCTGGGCGTCCCACAGCCAGCGTGATTCCGTCCGGGGTGGAATGGATCAAAGCCCAAGTCGTGCAGCTGGACCCGGACAAGAACTGTATCCATACAGACAACGGCAAGCAGGTAGCGTCTCAGACCTTCAGGGTTTTTTTTTTTTTTTTTTTTTTTTGCAGCACCAGGGATCGAAATCATAACCTTACGCCTTCAGCCACTGAGCCAAACTCCTGGCCCTGCCTTTGGGGTTTTAAAAAAAATTATTTCCGTACTTTGGTTTTTGACAGGGTCTTGCTATGTAGCGCAGGCTGGCCTTGAACTCAGTATGTAGCCCAGGCTGGCCTTGAACTCATGGCAATCCTCCTGCCTCAGCCTCTTGGAGGCAGGAATTGTAGGCACATGCCTTCATGCCTGGCTGGATTTTTCTGTTAATGGAAGGGCTTGTTTAATGCACAACCTGGACAGCTCCCTGGTGAAAAGGTGGCGTGTATGCCCGTGTGTGAGACTGCTGCGGGAGATGGCAGGGCATGTGGTCAGTGGAGAAAGGGTGGGAGGAGTTGAATTAATGAACAGCCATGACAAGTACTGGTGGCCTATCCCGCTGTGTGCCATTCTGATTCCTGTGGTACCGCGCGTCTGGCTGCCTACTGAACAAACACGATTGCCGCATGAAGGAACAGTGGGTGTCTCCCTCCTGCTTGGTCTTTGGCGGTTAACCCTCCTCCCGGAGGCAAGGGGTGCTGGGAACACTGCGGGGACATCAGGTGACTGATGCTTGTGCCAGGGCTAAGGAGAACCTTTGTGGCCCGAGCTCAGGACTCACGACTGCTTAGCACCATGTAGAAAGCTCCCCCGATCCCTACCCAGGAGTCACATCTTTCCGGCCACGGCTCCCCGCATCTCTGGCCGAAGGCTGAGAGCGGGAGGGAGAGACCTCAGGCTCCGTACCCGCCTTCTACTTCCTGTCCCCGCCTGCAGCCGGGCCTCCAGAGCCAGGTGACAGAGAGGGGAGGCGCAGGCACAGAGCAGCCCAGAGCACGACTGGCTCTTTCTCTCCCAGCTGCCCGCAGGCGGCCTGAGCTGAGTTTGTCCTTTTTAGTGCCGGTCACCGCCCTGCTGATTCATGCCTACCCCAGTTGGGTTCCCAGCTCAGCGGTCCCCACGACCGCTGTCAGGTCCGGCTGCCCCCTCCGGAAGAAGGCAGTCATTATTATGGCGATGAGCCATAGATACACATATAAGTGCATCTAGATGCATATGTATCTTATTTTAATTTTTTTATGTGTTTGGTTTTTGAGACAGGGTCTCGCTATGTTGTTCAGGCTGGCCTTGAATTCATGACATAGCCCAGGCTCATGGCCATCCTCCTGCCTCAGCCTCCTGAGTGCTGAGATTGCAGGTGTGCACCAGCACACAAAGCTTGTAGTTCTATTTGAATTAAAAACCCTAAACGTTTTTGTATTATTTTTCCCCTCTTGATAGATCAGAACTTTCTTATTTTCCTCAGCGCCTCCTGGAGACCACGTTGATTACACAAAAGATTGTAATCCTTTCAAAAGGTTGTTCATGGGGTCGGGTGGGGGTGGGGCTTTTGGTTCAGCAAGGGCTGCTGCGCTGATTCAAGGGTCCAGGGGCAGGAAAGTCTTGGTGCCCTTTGTAGTAGGGTCCTACTTGTCTCAGGATCAAAAGTCTCTCTCTCTTTCTCTCTCTCTCTCACTGGGGATTGAACCCAGGGCCTTAGCACTGAACTATATCTCCAGCCTTTTGTAAAATTTTGACACAGGCTCTTGGTAGGTTGCTAAGTTGCCCCTGCTGGCCTTGCCCTTGTGACCCTCCTGCCTCAGCCTCTTAGAGTGCTGGGATCGCAGGCGTGCACCTCCACACCCAGCAACTTGTCTCACCTCTTGAAATGAGTGAGGGGGCGCTCAGCCTTCTCTCTGGGGGGCCCCTGGTTACCACGGAAACTCAGACACTCAGAGAAGCTGTAGAATCCTGTTTTAAGGTTGGGAAGAAGTTGGTGCCATTGGGTGCAACTTTCTCCCAGGATCCCATAAACAGAAGTATTTTCTGGCGAGCATCAAAAATCAGTGTGAGCCTCTCGCGTGAGATTTTAGTTCATCTTCCCAACTGTCTGGGTGTCTAGGATTTATGATTCTGTTATCCAGCTAACAGGCTTTCCTAGCCATTCCCCACAGATGGCTTCGCTTGAAGTTCAAAGCTTTAATTCCGGCAACTCGTCCCTAGAGAGCTTTTTTCAAAGATCGTGTAAATTAATCAACATTCTTCAGCAAATGTTACCCAACTTACCGCGTTGTTTCCTTCTTCATTTACACTTTCTTGTCTTATTCACCAGGTGAGAAACAGAGAGGAAGTCACTACAGAAATCTGACCTCAGGGCGTCTCCAGCTTTTCCCCTGCCCTGGGGTCCCATGTGTAGGTGACCCTTGCTCTTTTTCTGGACTTAACCTGGCTCGTTTGCACGAGACCTCTCCTTTCCTCAAACACCCCTGCTTCCTTCTTACCCCAGGGCATTTGCACACACATCTCCCCTTCCACCGCTCATCTTCAGGCAAGCCTTCCTTTGACTGGTTCCATCAAAGTCCCCTGTGCCATGCTGTTCTGTGATTTAATAAAGATCCCTGCGATTATCTGGGAATCTTCTCTCTCCCGCTAGCCTGGGTGCTTGGAAGGCAGGAACTATGTCTTTCTTGTTTATCCCTGTGCTCAGACTGCACAGTATGGGCCCATGGAAGGTACTAAGGAGATAAATATTCCACAGCAAACCTCGTCTAATGTTCTTCCTTTGTAAAACGCGAACAGTGATAATACCTGCCTGACTGGGTTATAGCGAGCGTTCTGAGGTGTGATTAAAAACAAAGTGGGGATTGTTTAAATTAAGAAACCTGTTCCAGTAAAGGACGCATCAGTCTCCCTCACAATCCTGCCCTCACTTCACACACCCGATCCCGTCATTCTTGCCGCTTTCTGAAGCAGTTCTAGACGTCCTCTTGTGGGAGTGTCTTCAGTGGCACTGTCGTGGCTGGCTGGATGTCCCGAATCCATTGAGAACGTTCACGCTTTCATGGCCGTTCTGACTCTGGGGAAGAGCCAGGAGTCGCACAGTGCCGGGTCTGGTGACTCAGGCGGATGGGGACGCAGCACCGTGTTCTTATGAGCCTGCTGCTCTGCTTGGACGGTCCTTGGCTGCAGCACCTTCCAAGTTTTTGATCACATCTTGTGAAGACCCTCGGGAGAGAGGACTTCCAGAACTGCTTCCGAGAGTGGCAAGAGGGACGGAATAAATGTGTTCCAAGAATGGGGGTGGGTGGGTTAATGGCAATGTGTCCTTTCCTGTAATAAATTTTAAAATTTAAACTTTCACTGCATGCTTTGATCAGACGCTGTAAATAAGTGGAAACATGTAAAGCACTTAGAACAGTGATTTGCACGGAGAGGTGAATGTTCGTGAAATGTTACTGTTTTAAAAAGAACATATGAAAAGACTGGGGGGGGGGACACATTGAGTATGTAGCATGGGCCAGCCCGGTTCCTGACTGCTAGGAGCAGTCTCATCACCCCTGAGCCCCTCCGGCTCTCTTCTTTCTCTAAATTGCTAGGAGACGTCCATTGAGCAAGTGAGCCTGGAGTTTTGCAAGAAATTGTGTATGCGAAGCCTTTAGTGTTAGGACTTTACCCGCCCCCACCCTACACAAG
Source organism: Dasyprocta punctata (assembly GCA_004363535.1). Classification (NCBI taxonomy): domain Eukaryota; kingdom Metazoa; phylum Chordata; class Mammalia; order Rodentia; family Dasyproctidae; genus Dasyprocta; species Dasyprocta punctata. Next base: position 11,690 of record RJWM01016980.1, on the reverse strand, counting down.
ATGAGGATTCTCATCCATATTTAGCCTTTTGCAAGGTCTGTACTGTTCTCTGTGATTGCTCAAGAGTCTTGTGTACAAGTTCTTGCAGTTCCTTACCGTTTAGGTCATCCGGTTTGGGAACTTGAACTTGCTAAGAATGCTTGAGGCTTTTTGTTCTCTTGCTGTTGAGGCTGTATTTTACCTTCGTGACTTCCCTCCCTAATAGTGAGCTTGTCTGTTCCTGGTCCTTAGAAATCACCTCTGTTGCACTCCAGTACCCCATCGAGCTATGCACAAATCCACAGCTCTTCTCAGTGATAGCGTCAGGTTCACCTGCAGATCTCCAGCCCCCAGCTCCCTCTCACCTGCCACGGCCGAGAGCTCCTGGCATTCATGCAGCCATCAGTGGGCGGCTACACCTGTCTACAGGTTCTGAGAACGCCAGGTGCTGGCTCCCCATGGGCAGAGGAAAGATACAGAGGATAATACTGATATTGTCTGCCCACTTTGATAAGTTGTATTTTTGCAAGGAATGAAATCATAAATCATCCATCTGTGCATCCGACCATCCATTCGTTTATCCACCCATTCATTCATCCACCCATCCATCCATCCACCTGTCCCATCCACCCATCTATCCATCCATTCATCACATCCATCCATTCATCCATCCACCCATCCACCTACCCATCCATCCATCCATCTGTTCCCTCTATCCATCTATCTCATCCATCCATCGACCTACCCATCCACCCATCCATCCATCCATCTCATCTATCCATCCATCCGTCTGTTCATCCATCTCATCCATCCATCCATCCATCCATCCAATTCATCTGTCTCATCCATCCATCCATCCACCCACCCATCTACCCATCCATCTATCCATCCCATCCATCCATCCATCCATCCATCTATCCATCCATTCATCTATCTGTCCATCCATCCATCCATCCATCTATCTCACCCATCCATCCATCCACCTACCCATCCATCCATCCATCCGATCCATCTGTCTCATCCATCCATCCACCCACCCATCTACCCATCCATCCATCCATCCCATCCATCCATCCATCCATCTATCCATTTGTTCATTTCATCCATCCATCCATCCATCCATCTCATCCGTCCATCCATCCAGCACAACCTTAGTGCCTCACTGTAGTTCAGTGACTGTGCTAGAGTCTAGGGAATAGGGGAGGCAGTGTGACCTCTATCCCCTGGCAGCATCCAGTGTAGGGAGGAGATGACTCCTGTGTAACAGGCCAGGGGCTACAGAGCATCCCACACTCGTTCTGAGAGGGCTCCAGGAAGGGCCCATGGTGAGAGTGAGAGATCTGGCAAAAGCCATGACCACTTTGAGGCCGAGTCTCCTGGACTCCAGGGCAGGACCTCGTCAGCTCCCTGCTCCCCTCAGATCCCAGATAGAGTCATGCACTCTCAGGTCTTGGAAGCCCCCTTCTCAGAGGGGACTTGCTCAGCGCTCAGGGTGCTGGCACTGCTTCCCCATCCAGTGCAAGGTCACGGTAACCGTCCGGTTTCGGGGCTCCTGACTCTCACTGCCGTCGTCCCCCTCTCCGGGTTTTAGGGCTGTTCTTGTGCTTTGCATCCTTCTTACATACACTGTCTGTGTTTGCCTCAATCCTGACCCTGCATCTCCATCGCCGTATTTATGGGTATCTCTGTCTTCAACATGAATGATCACAGTGCCCATATTTGACAGCTACGGTCTCCTCCCGGGCGGTCATTAAGTGGGAGCAGGTGTCCTATCGCGTCCTTTTCAAGGACTCTTGAAGCTCTAGTTCCCAGTTCCTGTGACAGGTTAGATCCACATATTACTCCTAGATTTAAAAAACGTTGATCGTCTTTTAACATGAGGAATTCATCATTTTCCCACCTCTCGATGTGAAAAAGTTTTAACGTAAGCAAGGCACAGAGAATTATGGCCTCTTTGTTATTCTCCCTGGTGTAGAACTCTAGGCATCCAATGCCCGGGCCAGTCACACACAGTCTGTGAAGCAGTGAGGTATGGAGCCATGGAGAGGGGCTGCAGGGTGCCCCTCCCCCAGAGGTGTGCTCCCCTCCCCTCCCCCCAAGACTGATAAATACAAACCTGGCCCAGACCTCATGCATCCAGGGCAGAGTCAGTCCTTGCTGCTTTTTTTTTTTTTTTTTTTTTTTTGAGACAGAGTCTCACTATGCAGTTCAGGCTGGCCTTGAGCTCACTTAGGTAGCCCGGGCTGGTCTCAAACTCACAGTGATCCTCCTGCCTCAGCCTCCTGGGTGCTGGGACTGCAGGTGGGTGCCCCCAGGCCCTTGCTGTTTTTTGAGACCTGGTCTAAAACATCTTTTTTGTGTGTTGCAGATCTCCTACAAATATCTTATTATTGCTCTCGGAATCCAGCTGGACTATGAGAAGGTACTGTTTTAAGTTGTTCCTATGTTAAATTGGCCTATTTATGCCAAGATCAAACACTGCATTTGGTTGCTTTATATTCATTTTGACAAGAAAGAAGCCCTGAAAAGTCTACTTTTATTTTCTCAGTGGCCCTTTTATGGTGCAAAAAAGTCTCTTGTAAGATTCTGTCAGTGATAACAATGTGTTTCAGCTTTAAGCTTTAATCAGAGTTCATTATATGTGTGCTGTGGTGGTAATTCATGGTAATAGCTGCTGTTCTGACAATTATAAAAAACCTCACTTTTTATGTGGGACTGAGTCGGCTGTATTAAAGATTAAATTTTCCTTTGCCAGTAAGATTTAGATTTTTTTTGTTTTTCAAGACAGAGTCTCACTATGTAGTTTGGGCTGGTCTTGCACTCACTATGTAGCCCAGGCTGGCATCAAACTTGCGGCGATCCTCCTGCCTCAGTCTCCCAAGTGCTGGGATTACAGGTGTGCACCACCATGCCTGGCTTAGATTAAGAATTCTTAAAGGACATTAAGGGTGGGATCCCAGCAGCTCGTTATCAGACATTGAAAGGACCTCTGGGTTTTGTGGTGCAGGGGCTGGCACTGTGGCATGGAGTAACCACAGTAGTATAGATGCTACCTTGCAGGCTCTTTAGATCTCTTTTTGGTGAGCCAGATACTAACTGACAGTTGTGAGATTCAAGTTTATTTTTCTGAGGCCCAGTGGAGTAAGTCAGTAATTGTTACGATTTCTGGAGGCTTGTTAGAGACAGAGGGTAAAGAGTTGTAGCACATAAACCAGGTTATAGGCTGAAGGGCTGGGGTCCCAGCATGGGCCCCTTAGGAGGTAGCCCAGGAGGTCTTTTAGTGTTTTGCGACTTATCCAGGCTGAGGGTGGTGGAGACGTCTTGGGATGTGCTGTGTGAAGGCACAGAGAAGCCATCAATCAGTGAGTCACGTGGAGGGCGATTTCTGGGCTTGCCCCAGGGCTCCTGAGTCAGTAGATCCAAGATGGGGCCTGGTAAGCTGCATTCCTAGCTACTTCCCAGGGGACTGCTCCTTGAGACCCACTGGCTTAGAAGTATTAGGTAATTTATTCAGGAGCACAAAACTATTAAGTAGAAAAGTTGGGACTTGAGCCGGGTCTGTAGGATTCTGAAGCCCATGCTTTTTAATGACCTGACTGTAATGCCTTTTTTAAGAATCCAATGTGGTACAGCCTACCAGGGGGTCATGGAAATTTGGCATATCAATGATATAAATGAATGACCCTTGGTTATGCCTATTTTTCTGTCTTAGTTGCTTTCCTGTCAAGGAGATAAAATACTAACACCCACACAGGAGAAGAGATTTATTTTGGCTCATGGTTTCAGAGGGCTCAGTCCATGGCAGACTGGCTCCAAAGCAGAAATGGCATGGCAGAGGGGTGTGAAAGAGGAAGACTACTCAACCCATGGTAGCCAGGAAGCAGTGGGAGCAGAAGGAGCTGGGGACAAGAATACGTCCTTCCGGGTCATGCCCCAGTGACCCACCTCCAGCCAGGCCCTTGCCCTAACAGCACATTGAGCTGTTGATTAGTCAGTCTGCTTATGAGTGCAGCATCCCATGGTCCAATCATCTTCTGAAACCTCACCTCTAAACGTGGGAGACATTTGGGGGCATTTGTACCTCTCCTTTCCCCAGGAAGGGAACTGGTTCTGCTGAAAAGAGGCATGGCTGGCACCTTGCCCTCACTCCGAAGGTGGGAAGGGCTGTGTTCAGGTCATAGTCTCAAGGTCAGGGAGGTGGAGGCTTCCATGGGCCAGGCCCCTTCAGTGCCACAGGTCAGGCCTGGGAACCTGTGCTCACCTGTGTGCCCCACGCGTGTGCCCTCCGGGGGTCACAGCGGTGCCGGAACCCTTGAAAGGCTGTGGAAATGGCGAAGAACTAGGATCCGAAAGGCATTTACACTGCGCTTTACAGCAGATTTTCCGTGTGCTTGGCTGCAGATTAAAGGCCTCCCTGAGGGTTTCGATCATCCCAAAATAGGGTCCAATTACTCAGTGAAGACGGTGGAGAAGACGTGGAAGGCGCTGCAGGACTTCAGGGAGGGCAACGCCATCTTCACCTTCCCGAACACGCCCGTGAAGTGTGCCGGCGCCCCGCAGAAGATCATGTACTTAGCGGAAGCCTACTTCAGGAAGGTGGGTTTCCTCTTCCGGCCGAGCGGCTGGGTGGGGGCGGGGTGGGAACACGGCCCTCCCTGACCATCCTCACCCCCACCGTAGGGCCGTCTTTATTTCTAAATTTTTGTTACACATGTACACAGTTACATGATTTGCAGTTGGTAAAACAGGCAAAAGGACGACGTGACTCCTTTTTTCTGTGGATTTAAAAAAATATTGTTTTAAGCAGCATACATATGAATTTAGATGTATTGCATGTGATCAAATAGCCTTTGTAACATACTTTTTAGTATATGTCTAAAAGGCCACTGGGCAACTCTGTTAGAGATTGGTGATCTTCTTGCCTCCACCCCCCCAGTGCTGGGATTACAGGTGTGCGCTGCCACACCTGGCTTATACTTCCATATCTGAAGTTAGATAATTAATTGCAAATTGGTAACTTTTATATACATGTATATACTAGCTTCAACTGTTTTTGATGAAGTTCAAGGTTACAAATATTTTCTGGTTCTTGAAATGCCATCTTGCAAATATAATAGGCAAAATGCCAATTTTTATAAAAAGGTAAAAAAAAAGGAGCAGGACATGCTGGCTCATGCCTGTAATCCTAACACTTGGGAGGCTGAGGCAGGAGGATTGTTGTGAGCTCAAGGCCAACTTGGGCAACATAGTGAATTCAAGGCCAGCCTGGGCTATATAGCAAGACCCTGTGTCAAACGACAAAACAAAACAAAAAAAACAAAACAAAACAAAGTAAGATTCAAATGGAACTGCAAACCTGTGTGGAGATAGATTTTTGGGGAGGCTTGCGGTGCAGTTCTTTTCTGTCTTCCCCTGGACTTGACCTTCACCTCCCATCTTCTGCTGGACAGCGCCCACCTCTGTCGCAGTGGGAGGCTGGGCTTCATTTAACTGTCACATCAGGGGCGGAAAATGAGGTGGCATTGGAGTCACGCACACATCACCCCTCCAGGGTGTGTGGTAGTGGGAAGCTCTCGTCTGCGGGTTTTAATCCTTTTCTGGGTTAAAAAGGAAATTAAAAAAGAAAAGAAAGGAAGCGAAGGTGAGCATAACTGTTCCCCTTCTTTTGCTCAGACTGGTAAGCGATCCAAGGCCAACATCATCTTCAACACTTCCCTCGGAGCGATTTTTGGGGTGAAGAAGTACGCGGACGCCCTGCAGGAGATTATCCGGGAGCGGGACCTCACCGTGAACTACAGGCGAAACCTCGTCGAGGTCCGCGCCGACAGGCAGGAGGCCGTCTTCGAGGACCTGGACAGACCCGGAGAGACCCAAGTGTTTTCCGTGAGTGGGGGTGGCGCCGTCTGCCAGGCCGGGCCGTGGCGAGTGGGTGGCTCCTCTCCCTGTCCAGGTCACTGCGCCGTGCGGGGCTGGCCAGGGTGGGCATCGGAGGGCAGGGACAGGGCGAGGAGGTGGAGCAGAGCGGGCAGGGGGAAGACGCCGTGGCCAGGGAGGCACGGGGGACTTATCCACAGCTCCGCCCGTGGGTGCCATTGCGGTGTCTCTCCTTTCCTGGCCTAAGTCACTTGAAGCAGCACCCCCGCTATTTCACAACTTCAGTTACGGCTTGGGGTCCCCCAGAGGCGGGGTCTGGTCACTGTGTCAGTGCGAGGCATGGGGCTGAGCCCGGGGTGTGCGTGCTCCTCCGCGGGACAGGGCGTTGTCTTCCTGCATCCTGGCGGTGTGTGCGCCGGAGTCCTCCGGAGGGACCTGGCGGGGCGCCCTCTGCGCTTGGGCAGCGCTGGCCTTGGGGCTGCGCTGGTCTTCGTGGGTCTCAGCCTTTCTCTTCTGTGAAGCAGGAACCGCCTCGAGCATTGAGAACAGGAGGCAGGGGCATTGGAGAGGACTCTTTAGTTACAGCCTTCTGGCAAGAGCTGTTAGTGACCGCAGACACCACGCAGTCACTCTTCCTTTACTCAGCGTTTAAGGAATGGAGGGGTCCATAAAAAGGGGTTTCAGAGTGGACTGAAGATTCTTCTTCTGGACATCAGCACTTCGAAGATTAAGCTTTTTTTTGTTTTGTTTTGTTTTTTGTTTGTTTGTTTGTTTTTAGTTCAAACTCTTTCTAAAATCTATTGCCCACGTCCTTTTTTTTTTTTAATGAAACATACTGAATATCATTAAAAATCTTCCTGATGACTCAGGGTCATAATTTTTAAAATCTCTTACTTGGAAATAATCTCAAACTTAGAGTTGCAAAAGTAGAGTACAAAAGAAAATTAGCAGCAGACTTGTCCTAGATTCACCTACAGAATTTTATGTCGTTTGCTTTGGCTTTATCATTTCGTCTCTCTAGCTCTATACCCTTTAACTACATATATCAAACACTGTGCCCCATTACCCACTGAATACTTCAGTGTAAACTTCCTAAGGTATGGATGTATTCTTTCATAACCACAGTACTTATCACCCTAGTATATTTAGAACAGATACAATGTTCTAATCTGCTTGTATCCAATATCGTTGATGGATACAGTAGAATTTAGAGTACTTTTCCCCCTCTCTGGTAGGGGCCCAAATTGATGGTGAAGAATCGTGTTTAGTTGTGATGCCTCTTCAGCCTCTGTTAGTGTGGGACAGTGCCTTCTATTTTCTGTGACACTGATATTTTGGAGCAAGACACCCTTTCTTCCATCACTTAGAAAAAATAGACGCTCCCTCATTTTCAGTTTGTGCATGTGTTGTAGTGATGAGTTTTAGGCCGTGCGTTCTAGAGCAGGCACTGTGTGAATAGTGTTGCGGACCGCTGTGTGCATAATGTTGGTCCTTTAGGGAATCGCATCCGCAAGCGAGGTGCTCACCGGCCCTTTATCGGTGATGTTTATTTTGATCACTGGTCAGGCTATGGTCCAGGTTTTCTGTTGAATGATTGCTGTTCTTTTCCTCCCCTGCTAAGGAAGAAGTCTGTGGGAGATACTTCCAGACTGTGCGAACAGCCTACTCGTGAAAATCTCTGCCCAGAGTTAGCGTTCATTACTGACGTTTGCTCACTCAGACTTCTAGGGTGCTTGCAAAATGACAGTTTCCCCACCCCAGAATTCCATCTGCATTTACCAGTAGGCTCTTGGCATTGTGTCAGTGAGAGCCTTTCCCTCTCTCTTAATGAATTCCTGGTGCCAACTCATGCACTGTAATACGCCTCCAGTAGTTTACCGTTCATTCGTGCCCTTCCTGTTTTTGGTGCTGAAGTTGTCCCAGGCTTGGTCAGGAGCTGCACCTTTCCGCTGGCTCCTGTCTCCCTGTGTTTCCCAGAGTTTCCTTACTTTCTGCTGTCACAGGATGTCCCCAGCTCACCTAGCCCCACCTGCTCTGTCTCAGGGTCATCATTTTAAAAGGTTTTTAATTTTACCAGCCCATGTGTGCAGTGCATGACTGTATTCATCCTGGGGGATTAGAGCCTGTGCATGACACATCTTAATGCTTTTTATATCCCTTCCCTCCCCCGCCCTCCATGGCTTGGTCCCCTTCCTAGTTTTAAAAGCGCTAACTTGCTGTTTCCGATTGTCTGTCTTTTATTTTGTTCTTTAAATTATTCATACACTGAGTTCCTCATGTAAGAGAAACCAGGCAATAGTTACACTTATGTGTCTGATTTATCTCACTTAACATTATATGCTCAAGGTGCATCCATTTTCCTACAAATGACTCAAAGTTTTCTTTTTTTGGTAAGGTAGTAGTACTTCACTGCCTTACCACTAATAAAAAGTTAGTTGCGACAGTCAGAGAAAAAGAATTTTGAGTGAAATGTAGTTTTCTCAGGGTCATCTCCAGATTTTATTTTTAATGTGAAATGTTCGTTTGAATACAATAATCGTAACAAAAAAAGAGAGTCATATAGCAGGTCTCTCTTGATACATTGAGGTAAAAGTTTTGTGTTAATAATTTGTTGGATAATGTTTCATGTCTATATTTTTTATCTTAAATAATTTTTGGGAATATGCAATGTGCTGATGATTGTTACTGTCTTATTGGCTGGTGTCAAATTGTTATGTTTTGATTTCTTATTTTCCTTTTGTTTAAAATAAAAAAAAGAAAAAATAAATTAAAAAAGGTAGTACTTCACTGCATGTAATTACTACATTTTCTGTATCTTTTCATCTGTTGAAGGACATATAGACTGTTTCTAAAGTTTAGCTATTATAAATTGTGCTGTTATAAACATGAGTATGTATGTACCTATAATGTGATGTCTTCAATTGTTTCAGGAAGATACTTAGAAGTGGAGTAGCTGGGTCAAATGGAATTTCTAGTTTTAGTTTTTTGAGGAATCTCCATATTCATTTCCATAGTGGTTGTACTAATTTACCTTCACATCAACAGTGTAGTAGAGAGTTCCTTTTTCCCTACAGCCTCACTAGCATTTGTTATTATTTGATTTCTTGATGTTAACCATTCTTTCTGGAGTAAGACAGAATCTCAGTGTTGTTTTAATTTGCAGTTCTCTAATGGCCAATGATGCTGAACAATTTTTCATTTGTACTTCTTCCATGAAGTATCTATTTCACTTGCCCATCTTTTGATTGAATCTTTTGTTTTTTGGGGAGATCTATTTTTTTTTTGAGTTCTTTATATATTCTAGATAATAGTCCTCTGCCTAAGGGATAGCTGGCAAAAATTTTTCCCATTCTCTAGGTTGTCTCTTTTCTCTGTTGGTTGTTTCCTTTGATGTGTGCAACCTTCTTAATTTGATATGGTCCAATTTGTTGATTATTGATGTTATTTCTTGTGCAATTGGGGAAAATTATCATTTTGAGCAGCTGTCATATCAGTATGTTCACAGAGCCTGCCGGGTCAGTTAGGGATAGTTATCATTTTATAAAAGGATCTCTGCTTTTAGTCGTTATGGGTATCGTTTTTGTAGTGTTCCAGTTTTCCTAGCTGTCGGGAGTTGTAACTTTGGAAGGTCCCTCTACCTTCAGCTCTTTTGAATTGCTGCTTCTCATTTTTTATTGGCTGGGAAACAAGAGAATCAGGCTTTGTTGAATTTTATGTAAAGAAGGAGTGAGTGGGTTGTGAATGAGGGCCCAGAACCGAGTTTAATGAGCAAAGTGTGTGGGCTTGTGTGAGGGAGCGTGGCTTTGCTCCTTGGTCATTCGTCTTGGTTCTCGGTTTTCCTCTGGAGAGATGAGGCTGCAGGGAAGGCCTCTGTGCATGGTCATTGTTCTTCCATAGAGTTTAAGAGTGGAGATCTTTGTGTCCCCTTTGAATCAGAGCATTTCAGGTCAGATGTTCTTTCAGTTGTACCCTTAAAATTGGGATCTTGCAAAATCCACTAAGGGTTTTCAGGCAGCAGCTCTCAAGGCTGGCACTACTAGAATTTTAGTATGTGTGCTGCCGAAGTGAGCACCAGTAGCCCTAGACTGATCCTGGGAGCCTGCAGAATGTGCCAGTGCCTGCGTCTCTGGGGTGTGGACTGAGGATTGAGAAATTCTCCTGATGATTCTAATGCTCAACCAGGATTGAGAACGACCGTGCACAGAATTAAAAGTACCTCAAAGCTAATGGTCCTGGATCTTTTGTGGAGAGCTCATGAATGGATCAATTTCCCACAGCTTTGAAAAACTCTGAAACTGTGTTACATCACAGTCCTTGACACGTATCTTTATGGGTAAGCAAATGGGAGATGTGACATGTGATTAGTGGTAAATGAACCAGTTCCTTCAAGCCAGAGGGTCTGCGAATGTGCTCCAGGGAATCATGAGTCCAGATCACTAGAAGGTTTTGTAAAAGCGCTTCCCCTACCAAATTTGAGATCGCTGGCCTAGGAACCTGCATTCCCACAAGTCTACCAAATCCTGTTTATAAACATTAATATATGGATACCTCTACTCTGAATGGATTTTTCATGTCAGTGAGTAAAAACCAAGCTATCATGTAAAGTTTGCAGGAATGGACAATGGTTAAAGACCAAGCATGAGTTCAGTCTCCACGTTCATTAGTATATCTGGCTCCAAAGAGCTGCCCATGATTATCCTAGAGAGAAGCACCAAGCACTAGCAACCCTCTTTCTGTTAGATTAAGCTTGTAATAACCTGAGAGCTGGCATGAATGCAGGTCAGCTTTGGATTCACGTGGGCATCACTGGTGAGGTCATGGGCCTCCTCGTTGGAGACCAGTGGACTTGCTAACTTGCTAGAGTTGCTAGGTGGCACTCATAAAAAACTCAGTAAAAAATAACAAGGGGCATGAACTACGAAATGTGAAACAACACCTTCTAAACAAACAAAACAACTAAACATGTCATCAGAAATCTTTAGGACGGCACTGTGTACAATTACCAAAGCGTAGGCTTGATGCAGGTGTTTGGGAAAATAAAATTGATCCCTGCCCTTGCCCCTGCCTGGTAACCCTAATACTGAATCAGACTCCTCTCCTTGTCCAAAGGGCTAATTTTCTTTTCTTTCTTTTTTCATCTTAAATTGGTGATTTGACACTTTCTTCTGTGTGTCTTGAGAGTTGGCTCTTCTTTGGACACAATGCTTACTTATCAGCTCCTAATGTGACCTTTGCAAGTTTCAGAGATTCTGAGCACTTATTCTTTCCAGAAGAAAACTGGAGTATTAGGTGTCCCAAGTTGATAGCTGAGGGTTGGGGAGTGAGAAATCATATAGCCCCTTTAATTTTAGTAAGGAGAGAAACATCATTGGATTGCTACCGAATATTAGTGAGCTTTATTCCAGTATCTTGGGTTGCCCATGTCTGTTTCTGAAAGGATCACTGGGCTCGATGTGGGGAGATTGTGCCAACCAAGAGGACAGTTATTTATTTATTTATTTTGTACCGGGAATCGAACTCACAACCTCACTCCTGCTAGGCAGGCACTTACACTACTGAGCTAAATCTCCAGCCCTATTTTTTGAGACAGGGTCTCACTATGCAGTTCAGGCTGAACTTGAACTCACTTTGTAGCCCAGGCTGGTCTCGAACTCAAAATGATCCTCTTGCCTCAGTCTCCTGAGTGCTGGGATTAAAGGCATGCACCACCATGCCCAGCTGACAGTTATTTAGTTTGTCACAATCTTCCATGGAAACGTGAGGTTGTGGATGGATCATTTGTGTACTGGTTGCATAATTTCCCATGTAGCCACAGCACAGTGTATGGAGGAAGGATG
>RJWM01016979.1:0-44027 GCA_004363535.1 Dasyprocta punctata | reverse complement strand
GGAAAAAAGCATTACTTTTATTTGAGTTTTCCATTGTGATTTCCAAGGTTAAATAGATTTCTAATATTACAAAAAGGGCAAAGAAGAATATATGTGCAACCCACAGGTGTCTTTGAGGATAGTTCTTTGTACTTTTTTGAATGGTATTGATAAGAACTAATTATATATATATATATATATATATATATATATATATATAACTTTTGAGGATTCAGTCCTTTCATAATGACAGCTTCAATTACTCCACCTAAGAAAATCTGAAGTTTTTTTTTAAAACAAAAGACTATAGAAGAACTTACAGAAGAAAAAGTTATATCTTTTAACTATAGGCATAACTAGTTATCAAAGGGTAGACAAAATTACATTTCTTTATATTTTCCTTATGTATTTTGAATGCATTTAATGGCCAATGTTAAGTATATTCTATATATTTTTGTATTTTACTTTTATATAAACTATGCTAGTGTTTAATTTTACAATTTAGTCTGTAGATAACAGAATTTTAGTTGAAACTGTGACAATGTTCTTAGTGATAAATACATCCAGTTATGGCTATGGGGCTATAGATAGACCCCATCATTTTGATGAGAGGGAAAGAACCTCACACTCATGTACAAGATAACAACATTTTATTGGATGGTATGTTAAGCCATTTATTTGCTGTATGGAAGTTCACACTACATGAAGCGTATGTTTGAAACCTGAAGAACCAAATGGGTTATCTGTTCCTGTTATAAAAATGCCTCATTGTAATCTGTTATTCCTTACATTTCTCATGGTGCTACAACTGAACATGGTGAACGTTTCTCCTTCATTATCTCGCATAAGAGAGTGTTCCTGAAAGATACAACATAACAAGAGAACCAGTAGAATAGATTCTTTCCTATCTGTTGTGCCATTTTTCAAAGTAGTAGCTGACACAGAAGCTTGTGGGAGACAGTAATGTTCACTCCAGGAGTCCATGTGGAGTGACAAATTGTGACAAAAATTTAGGATGTTTTCCGTCACCGAGAGGGTCACTCCTGTGGAATAACTACGATCATGTGCTTCAAAAATCTTTCCATTACCAAGTAGAATTCTTTATTACTTAAAGCTTCTTTGCCATGGGTTGTATAATATGCTTTTATCTTTGGCAAAAACACCTTAATCTTTGCAATAGCAGAGACCTCATCTAAGTTCTTAGCTCACACTCTCTCTTCTCTCCAGGCAGCAGTTACTTCCTGCATTTGCTACCTGAGAAATCCACAGATTCTTTTTCAACCCTTTTAGTGGTTAACAAAAGCTAATGTTAAAATTTTCCTGCTTTAATTACTGGTGCGATTTGTATTTCCTAACTACACCATCACTGATACAGACACTAAAGGATATCCTCAGGCAGTAGTAAAATAATTCCACAATAAAACATAAGAACCAAGAAAGAAGCAACAAGCAAAAGGAAGAATAAACTTAAATATAAATCTAAATCCTCAGTTGTATTATCAATGATAGTGAAGTTTACCATCCATGATGAAATAAAATGCAAGGTCATAATATTACAAGGTAGAAAGGTATTCAATGCAGTTAACTGATTTTTTGATGCTTCTGTTTTTTAGAAAGTGGTTCAAGTCCTAATTTTATTAGATTTTAATGCCAAGATGAATATTGATATGTTTGGGATAAACCCCAAAAGAATAATAAAACTGTGTATAATTTAAATAATAATGGCAAAAACAGTAATAATAATGTTAACAATACTAGTCTATTACAGAAAAAACTGATAAAGTACAGAAAAAACCAACTAAATAAAACACTAAGTGTTACATGTAAGCTCATATACAATCATTATTGTTCTAAAGGTAAATGAAATTTGAAATTCCAACTAGAAGAAAAAATCCTACACTGCTTTAAAAAATAATCAAATCCAATTTCCTACTGATTAATTCACAAAGCAAAATAGAGAAATTTATGGAAAGCAGACAAAGAGAACAAGAAACAATGAGCAATGCACTAAAATAAAGCTGACAATTTCATTCAATTTTTTTAAAAAAGATTCTTCAAATTGATAAAAGATCAGTTATTCACATCAATTCTATATTTCTGAGTACATATATAAAATATATAAAGACATCATTGATAGTGGTATAAAAATCAGTGGACAAATTCATTATAAGATTTTATAAAAATTTTTGTAAATATTTTTATTTTATTTAATTAATTAATTAATTTATTTATTTATTTTTTGTGGCACCAGAGATGGAACTCACAACCTTACGCCCACCAGGCAGGTGCTTAAGCCACTAAACCAAACTCCCAGCCCTAGTTTTTTGAGACAGGGTCGCACTCTATAGCTCAGTCTGGCTTGCGCTCATGTTGTAGCCCAAGCCGGCCTTGAACTCACAACGCTCAACTTACCTCAGCCACCGCAGTGCTGGGATTAAAGGCGTGTGCCACCTTGCCCAACTTATATATTGGATATTGATAAATAAATTTTCTGTATAGTTTGGAATGATTCTATCATTATCTTTTAATTGCTGTATGTAGTAACTTATATTGATGGTCTCTTTCATGGTAATTTGTTATTCTCTTTATAAATATAGTGCTGTTCTTGCCTGCATTGATAAATGAAATCATTCAGAAGTTTAGTGTAGCTGGGCATGGTGGCGCATGCCTTTAATCCGAGCACTTGGGAAGCTGAGAGAGGAGGATCCTTGTGAGTGAGACCAGCCTGGGCGACAAATTGAGTTCAAGTCCAGACTGAAGTGCATAATGAGAGCCTGTCTCAAAAAACAAGGCCAGGGATTTAGCTCAGCGGACTAAGTGCCTGCCTGGCAGACTTGAGGCTGTAAGTTTGATCCCTAGTACAAAAAAAAAAAAGAAAGAAGAAGAAGCTTATTGTATTGCATCTATATTCATTGAAATATTTGGCCAATATTTTTCTTTATTCCCTTTTCGTAATAGTAATAACAATATTCTGCTTGTCTAATGAATAGAACAGAGAGAAATCTCTTCTCTTTTACTCCCTGCATGATTTTCTGTAAAATTATAATTTTTGGTTTCTTTAATGTTTGAAACAGGTTTCCTAATGAAAAAAAATTCTGGCACTGATGATTCATGACAATCCATTATTCATTTAAATGAGTAGAAACTTTTAACTAATTATTGAACTGTTCAGATGCCTCTTTCTTCATGACTAGGTTTTAGAAAATTGTATTTTTCCAGTGAATTTAGATAGATTTTCCCACTATCAAGATTCATTAGTACAATATATTGTAACACACTATTATTATACGCTTATTTTCTGAAACTTTTGTAAAATGTGTGCACCCTTTTACTCCTAGTAATATTTTTGTCTCTGTTCTTCTATTTATTAATTTACAAGAGATTTGAATTGAAGAATGAAAATAATTCTGTCATTGTTAGCATCAATGTCATCATCATACTCATAGTTTTATGCTATATTATGATGGTCTTACAGTAACTTTTCATCTTAATTCTATTGTTTGCCTTTTTATGTATTGCATCCTAACTAGTTTGAGTTACTCTAATTCTTAACACTGTTGCTTAGTTCACTAATTCTTAAGTTTTCTGCATTCCACACATTTTATCTAGGATTTTTATTTTATTCAAATTTCAGTATTTCTCAATTCTTATCATTGCCTGCAGGGCCAGGAATACAGCTCAGTGGCACAGCATTGGTCTGGTAAGAGCAAGGTCCTGAGTTTGATTCCCAGTACAAACGAACAAACCAACAAACAGTATATTATTGCTTGTTTGTTCCATGAACTTACTCTTAACACAGTGTCATATACCTAGAGTGGTGTAATCCTTAAGTACAACCTAAAGGGCCTTTAAAATTTAATATCTATCCAATAATCATTCAAATCAATATATAAACCACTTTCAGTATTCCATAAATTTTCCTGATGCATCTTCCCATTCCTAAACTTCTCCATACATGAGTGTTTTAATCTTATGCATCTAATTTTTTTTCACTCATCATTTTATCTGCTGTATGGAACAGTGGTTAAATATTGCAGCTGGGCACTCTCATTCCATGAAGCTACTGTGATGCATTGTCAGTATCATTATTGATGGAATTTGGATTATGTTTAATGTTTTGATAGTTAGGCCTATCACTTCTATGAGCAGTATTTTTTATGACTGTTATGAACACAAATTGTTTAGGTAATGGAATGGAAATGTGAAATTCCACTTGGATTAGGAATGGAATTGTGAAATTTTTGGAACACAAACTGTGACTAGATCTTTATTGTATTCAGATAATATATTCCATGCCTTATCAAAATTCTTTGACATTTGTTGAAACTAACTTTATAACTATTACATTATCAGTTTTTATTGATATTCCATGCGGTCCCTTCAGATTGTGTTTTGCCACTTGGTTAATGAGACTAGTTCCCAGATTCCCTCACATAATCTACTTAATACATTTTTCCTGATTATTTTTTCAATTTCTTTTATTTCAGGATCGATACATAAAAAAGAATACATTAAATATGTGGGTGTATCTACATATCCTTGAAGATCTCACAAATTTTACTTTAAATATTTTGAATTTATATCAATAGCTGCATTAAATTTTAGAGCTATTAAACTCAATTGAGTTAAAATTTTAGTCATTAAGTAGTAATGTTCTTACCTTTAGTCAACACTGTTATCTTTGTGTGGTTTTAAATGTGATACTTCTTTAACTATAACAGCATCTTTTACTTACTTTTTTCCTTCTATCTATCTTTCTTACCTTTAAAATTTAATTTTGCAAGTCATTACAGTTTAGTCTTCTCTTTTGAAAATAGTATATGTATAAAGAGCATATTCCTATTAGTCTGAACTTTGTTATTCTTTTTGGTTGCTTATCTATCTATCTATCTATCTATCTATTTATTTATTTACTTATTTTTTGAGACAGAGTCTAACTATGTAGCTCAGGTTCACCTCGAACTTGTGGTGATTCTCTTGCCTCAGCCTCCTGAGAGCTGGGATTAGAGGTATGCACCACCATGATTGGCAACTTTGTCAATTTTAAAAAGAGCTTGCTTCACTGTAATTTAATGTGATCTAAATTATTGCAAATGTTTACACATATTTCTATCACAGAAGTAATTTTTGGTCCTTTTTTTAACCTTGGAGAAAAATATGAAAATGTTTACAAATCTTTCAGAATCTCTAAATAAAATTTATTATCGCTGAAAAGCAATTGCATCCATATTAATCAAATGGTAATTGTTTACTTATAGAATACAAGATAATATATATTGTTGTGATGTGATAAAAATTTATTTATTTTTAATGTTCTCGCCCCATTTCTTAAGTAAAGTAATATTATAGATAGAAAGTAGTTCTATAATGTTTATTTTTTTAAAAATACATTCTTCTACTTATTTTTATAATAATTTCATATTGTTCTAAAAATTTAGCATACATTTTTACTATTCAGAATTCTTACGTGTATATGCATTATATAGTAGGTAATGGTAAACTTTTTTACTATTTCCTTACTTGAAACTAAAAGTGATTTTTCAGTTAAACTCTTGAAATATAAGCTGGTGTTAAGTTTAATTCAACAGTCATGACATTAATTACTTTATTTCCTTTTCAAATCTTTTATAAATCATAAAACAAATATATAGTGATTTGAATTTGATATTATTTCAGATAATTACAACATGAAATGGTTGAGTAGCAAAACTACTAAAACCATAAACCAAACACATACGACTACAATTACAGCCTAAGATACAATTTAAAATGAGATAAAGCAAATTCAGTGATATGATCAGAGGCAATGTATCAGTTGCAATACTGTTATGCCATATGTTACGTGATCTTTTCTGTAAGTATATACTTTAAAGCTATTTTTAAATTCAAATAGAAATTACAAATTGATGTATTTAGTATGAAACTTGCACTCTTGTTTATTTTATTATGTTTTCTGTATAACTCAATTCTGGTTCACTAGTAGTAAACACACATGATTTTAATTTTTAACTAACATGAGGATATTTCTGTCCTTGATGCCAATACTTGTTAAACAAGTAAAAAGCTTTATACACACATAGGAAGTGAAATAACATCAAAATAAGGATTTCCTTCTGGCTGGAGGGATGTTGCTTTCCCACAGAAATACAGAAAAGAGCCCAATTAATACTTTTTATCTTGATTGTATGACAAACTGAAGGTCACAGTTCTTCCTTTAATTTTAAAGTCAAGCTCTGGAACTGAAAGTAATGAGAGAGAAAAAGCCTGTCACCTGTTACATACTTGAGAGTGAGAGAGGCAATATACTTTTCTGCATTGTTCTGACTGTTGCCAGGTGGTTTCCAATGCTTGGTCCTTGCCCATATCCTTTCTCAGTCCAAGCCCAAGCAATAGTGGATATTCTTTACGATTACTTTTGCAATCTGATTTTAAAAATACAAGTAATATTTCAAAGTACATGATTTTTCTCACGTAAATACAAAGATCTCATCATTTAGAGTAAAAGAAAAAACTCCAGAAAATGATAATGATGAGACGAAAATATATATTAGTTAGGCTGGTTTGTTCACCTTCAAAGCCCCCAGCAAAATCTGGCCTTCAGTTTTCTTGAAAGTACTTCTATAATTCTTGTTGACAATTATCCTGTTGGGAACTCCCTCCATTAAACCCACTGGATTCCTTTGTATATCAGGAAGAGGGCTGAGCCTCTACTCTTTACTTAGCTTTTTATTCAGTTTTTAAACAGTCTCTTGAGTGAGTTAGTGTGGTTTTTTGTAGGATTACCTGGAATTTTTATCATTTCATCTCTACAAGGTCCTTTAGATCAACACCATCTATAAACAAAGCATTGACTTATGACCATGTTTGAACTTTGACTTTATGAAAGAGGAAAATCTTTAGGATAATCGATGGAATTGCAGTTCTTCCAAGACGGAATCTTGTTTTCAATATGAAGATGAAGTATTAAATATATCTAGTCCTTGGTTTATTTCATACCACTCTTTGCACAGGGAAAGTTATTATGGATTGCATCATCATTCACAAATATTACAATGCTACAAAATGACATTTATTGTTGAAACTTGTTAACTCATCAACCTGGAGACTGAAGCTCTTCTTATCCAGTCTACTACAAATAGTTTCTTCAATATCCTGTGACAAATCTTCAAGACCTGAATGATCATATTCCTTGAAAGTGGAAGGTTTTCAAATTTTGATCTGGATCTTAGCAATTTCTGCACTGTAATTTTACCTACGGGTGTTATTATTTAACTGATGGTTTACTTATTCTTTCCTGGGAATATCTATACTAGCAAATAACTCATTTTCTTCTAAAAATTTATTGAAATGATCATTTTTAATTTCTAATGGCCATGTTGAATAATCAATGTCTTCATTTGCCAAGTGAATGTGACCAATAAATAAATATCATCACATTCTTCTGGAAATATTGTTGTATTTTGAGTTGCAGTGGAAAAAACAAAGCAAGTTACATTATAAGCCCTTATAAAAGTTATTGATCTATCACCCAGCAGAATTTGTGTGTCTGTTTTCACACTAGTTCATAGCTGATCAGATTGCAATGCTTCATCACTAGCATTATAAAAGCCGTTCATCGGTCTAGGCCTACAATTTCCCTCTTACTTTGCATCTCTCATTTTAACAGATACTTATAATGAACCATCCAACATATTCGTAAAACACAAGTGTAAATAAAATACAAAATAGAAAAGCAGAATATAAAACTAAAGAGCTGACATAATGTCTCTTGCAGATTGCAAGTTGGAGGTCAACAAGGGCAGCTCAATAATTTAGCAAAATTTGTTTCAAAAAAGAAAAAAAATTCCAGAGGTTATATAGCTCAGTGCTAATGAGCACATCAAAAAGACCAAAAAAAAAAAAAAAAAAAAAAGGCAAAAAATATCACCACATTCTAAGCTCCTAATTCTTCAAGAGAGAATTTGCACTTATATTCAATAATTGCCTGGGTTTCTTATAAACTTGAGTCATTGAATTTAATTTTTTTTTGTTAAATTTTAGGTAGTGTCCCAGTTAATTTTGTTGCATGTGGCAGATTGTATTTTCTAAAGATAACCTCAGTTTATAAAATGATTTCCTGTCATCACTAGCTGATGCTTACAATTGCATCATTTGTTCATTTTACTTAATTCTAAGGATGAAAGAGGTAACTGTCCTTGCTACTGATGTTGAGAATGGGAATTTATTTTCTGTTTCCGTATTATCTTTGAGGAGTTACCTTTACAAAGGTGCTTCTCACTAATGCTTTTTCTCCATGGGTCATATTCTATACTGTACTTATTCTATAACAAGGATCCTCCATTTTTCCATGGAAATTGATGAGTCTACTATTGGCTTTATTTTCATTTTTGGTTTAAAAAAAGTATTTTTTGTACTTTTGATTCCTTGCTTTCTCACTTCCATAGTGCATTAAAAACTTGTTTTTGACTTGTAGTGTGTGTCTTGTACTGCCGCAGCAGATTGCCAGAGTGGACAACTTATAAACAACAGACATTTGTTTCTCCTGAGTCTATAGAATTCAAAGTCCATGATTAAGGCACCAACTGCCTGATCAGTGTCAATGTGTGCTTCGATGCTCTAGAGACAATGAGCGCTCTGTCCTCTCATGATGGAAAAATATATGGGTAAAGGGACAATTAGATTCCCTTATGAGGTCTCTAATCTCAATCATGATTTTTCTGCTCTTACACTTTAATCATTCTCTAAAGGTCCCCACCTCTTAATACCATCACAATAGTGATTAAGTTATAATATATGAATTTCTGGAGACAAATTCAGAGCATAGTAGTTATTTGTCTTGGTTTGGTCTGATCTCTTATTTTATTCCAGGAAAATTTTCATCATGCTTCTAGGAATGAAAATGTAAAGTAATCTTTTTACATAGCAAATATTTTAGGGTCTTTTCCAGGCCTGAAGCCATTCTATTCTTGATAGCGGTCTTAAAGTACAAACTCTTCAGTGTGCTCTGCTCTGATCCTGCCTCTGCTAGCTTTATTGTCTCATTTGCTCCTTTCTTGCACAACACTCGTTCTATTTCAGCTTGACGGATTTTTAAAAATATGATTCACATTGTTTTATTTTTCTTTCCTTAAGGTTTTAAATATTCTCTCTCCTACATAATTTCCATGTATTTTCTAGGCCAAGTTTTCATCAAGAATACTTGTGTATAGCTCTGCTTCTTCAGTCTTCATCCCTTTTCTCCATTTGCCTACTCTAAGCTTCACCTTTCAGAGACTGTGACCACCTGTGCCAGACTTACTTAGTTATCTATTTACGTAGTAAGTATACCATTGGAGCATAATATCATTCAAATATTTAGTCAGCATCTCTCCCAAGGTCCCAGCTATAAATATAGTCTATAAACACAGGAAGATCTGATGCTGTGTGAAATAATTAAATAGCAGAATGTTAATGTAACTCATTATGGTCAAAGGATACACATGGGGGGAGGCAGTAAGGTAAAATTGCTGCTTATTTAAGAATGATTTAAAGGAACTATTACCCATATTGATATTGCCATTCCTTAAGTAATTTTTCTGGAACTTAATTTAAAAGTGCTAACCTTTGTTGACATAAATTTGTTATTATTTGAAATTATTTGCTTTGTAATGTCTTCACAATATTTTTTGTTGTCATAAATTTAGTTAGCATGTATTTGTATCTTCGTTCATGTTGTATGTCCATTCCTGTTTATGTTTTGAGTGAAGATTTTAATATGTCTATGTCCACATTACATAATTATTACTGTTACCTGAACAAACATATTGATCAGAATGCAACTGAAAATACATTGGTTTTTCATGGTTGACTGTAAATCAAGTAGATTTCTTCCTTTCTCTTTTCTCTGTGAGAAATTTTAAGATAATTTTCATTACATTTTCTGGTCATTTTATGATAAATCCAACCATTCATCTTTACCCCAGGAAATTTCTGAGAAATATGGCTGCAGACTAAGACCTCCTACTAATCTTCTCCCTATGGACATATTAATCCCAATATTACCTCACACACTGACACAGGAAAATACTTTAAGAGCTAAAATAAATAGGTGAGAGAACATAATATCTGTTTTTAGTATAATAACAAGAGCACAATGAAAAAGGGAGGAAGAAAAAAAGTTTCTACATTACTCATCCCCCAATTTCAAGATGCATAATATAGAGAAAGATACTTCTTGCCGGGGAAACGTAAGGAAAGAAATGCAGTTATTAGACTTACAGAAATAGTATCTGTGATTACGGACTCTGATAAAATAATAATCTGCTTAGGCTTTCTGTAAAATTGGACACAAATAAAGCCAAATTATGAAGACTAAATAAATAACTCTTTCTTCCATGTGCAGTTGTCATCTTATTCCAGCACACATCAAGAGCTTTGAAGGAAACAGGACACCACCTCATGGATAAAGTAATGACTTCAAATCAAACAGAAAGTAAGCAATATGTGTAAACCACTGGACGGAGAATTGAAAAATAAGTGTTACAAGAAAATATGACAAACTTCAAGAGAAATCAGAGAAACAATTCAGAAATTTATGAGTTGAAGTATTTTTTTGAAGCTCAACAATTCCTGGAACTGAAAACTTCACTAAGCAAAATGAAAAGCATGGTAGAAGACACCGGTGACAAAATCAATCACATAGAGGAAAGATCCAGTGACCTCAAAGGCAGTATGTTTGAAAATGTTCTTTTGGCTGAGAAAAATGAAAAAGAATGGTGAGGAAGAAAGAAAGAATTAAGGAACTATTAAAAAGCATTTGAAAAACAAATATTCAGGTATGGAGGGTTAAGAAGTGTTTGAAAATGTCAAAAAAGTAGAATGCTTTTAGAGTATAACAAGAAAAAATTCCAAACCTCAAAGAGGTTATAAAGTATAGAAATTTCAATGATCACTATTTACAGTAAATTCAAAGTTTACCCCAAGAATATTATAATAAAGTTCTCAAATGATAATGACAAAGAGATTCTTTAAAAAGCCAAAGAAAAGAATAATACATGAGGATGTGCCATTTGCAGACAGCTGATTTTTTAGAGGAATCTTTCAGACTAGAAGATGATGGAATGAGGTATTCACAGTATAAATAAAAAAACCCTGCCAACCAAGTATATAGTGTCTTGATGATGTTATCTCTTAGACTGGAAAGGGCAAGACAAGACATTCCTAGATGAAAACAAAAGCTGAGAGGATTTATTTTCACCTATGCTGTCTTAAAGAAATGCCAGAGTTATTTCCAAATCAAAGAAAGACACATTAGCAAGAAGAAAAAAAAAAGGTTGAGATTCACTGGTAAGAGAAACTAGACTGCAAAGTTCATAATGTGCAAATATTGTATACATGACATGTAAATCATTCATGTTTTTAATATAAAGATTGAAAAGAATTAAAATGAAAATTACATTAAAAGGATAAATGATAGACAACAGGAAAATATGAAAAACACTATACTGATAATTTAAAATATAGGGAGGTAGGAAACACATGATTTGATGTGTTTTGTTATCACTTTTTGCACGTTTTTATTATATATTTTTTTCTTTTGGAGACAGGGTTTTGCTCTGTCATTAGGCTGGCCTTGGACTCATTTTGTAGCCAGGCTGTCTTGGAACTCACAGTGATACTCCTGCCTCAGGCGTGTACCACCACGCCCAGCCTTGTTTTTATCTATTATTATGATCAGTGTTAGCTTTCTATAATATTAAACTAGCTTGATATAAACAAAAGATGTTTTTGTAAGCGTAATGTTAGTCGCAAACAAAAATTCCCAAAATAAAAAGCAATAATAAGCAAAATATTTTAAGACAAAATCACAATTTATGATCACTGAAGAGAGAGAAATAATTGTTAAAAAATAGAGAATAACAAAATCATAGCAGTAGAATCTTACGTAGTAATCACTTTCAATGTAGATGAATTAGATTTTCAAATTGAAGGACAAGAAGTGACAAAATGGCTAAAAACTAAGTTCCACTTTTTGTAATCAAATTGCCTTTCTGGGTTAGCATTCCTTTTTGCCTCCTCCATGATCTGTTCTCTTCAAACTGGAAATGTAGCGAAAACAGGAGAGTCAATCAGTTTTCTCTCCTTTTCCAGCCTTGTGCCAATACAATTTTCTACTACTGCTCACCCTCTGATTCTCAAACCTCAGATCCTATTCCACTAGGTTTCACTGAGCATCCTAGGATATAAAGCAGAAATGTACTTGAAAATCAAGGACATTATATTTATCTATTTAGAAAAGAATGATTGTGTAAGAATAAGAGTAATAGAAGAAGAAAGAGGTTTGCTTGTGCAAAAGTGTATTTATATGTTTCAAACTTGTCCCAGTAGGGGACAAGTATTATATATAATTCACTTATAGTCACCACAAATCACCTTGAATCTTTCCTCTGTTACGGTTCACTTTATTATCAGAAAGTTTTCTACTGAGCAGCTTGCATAGTGCATAAGCAAAATATTTACCATCAGACATGCTCTACTTGGTTTCAAGTCTGAAATTCATAGTCTAGTCATCAACTGCATGAAATATAAATTCTAGGGTCAGTGAAGGGTAGACAATGCCAAAGCAAGGTAAGAAATAATCAGTAATACTTTATAATGATTCTCATATACATATGAAGAAAAAAATTTAAAGACATTCTCCTCTTTCCTCAAACATGTATAACTAGAATTTGTTTAAATATGTCTCATAATATAAACAATATCTTGTGGTTATATCCTTATTCTGTAAGGTTACACTGAAAGTTTGAATACAATAAAACATACCATTTTAAAGTTGAGAGTATTTAAGGCTTAGTCTGTGAATTCATTTTTTTAAATTCTTAGTTGAAAAAAATTTATTAAGCATATACTATGTTAAAAATAAAAAAATGCCCTTTACACCATTTGTTGTGTTTATTAGTGCTATGGGATTTTACTTCTATTCTAAAATGTAAAAAATAGAGACTTGTCTTTAACTTTAAACATTTTTCACAGTCTTCAACTTTTAACTTTACTTTGTGGTATTTAGTCACCCCAATAATATTTTATTTATAAATATGTATCTTGTAACCTGAACAAGTACTTGTAAGATAACATTATGCAATATATTAACTAGTGTTGATTTCTTACCATTTTAAAAAAAATTCTGTATTATTTCTATCTTTTTTCTGTTTTGCTTTTTAACAAAATTAAATTATAAATATGGCAAATATTCTGAGAAGTCAACATAAATAAATTGGGCATCTACAATTTGACTCATAAAACCTTCAAAGTCAATGAATTTTCTGAAATGAAAATATAAATCACCTAATATTCCTATTGAAATTAAATTTCTGAACCTAGTAATGAAATCTATGAGCTATATCAAAATAGCCATATTCATTGGTTATTTACCTTTTCACAATTAAACATATTTTACCTTATTATTTACAGAGAAGATTTTTCTAAATGAACTGAAAATGAAAATACCACAAATTTAATTGACTAATTTTATCTACTTTGTTTCCCTTAAAATATTTATAAGAAAGAAAGAAGATGGCATTAGCAGATTCACCCATACACAACTTATATGAAAACTTGATAATCATAAAAAAGATGATTAGCAGACATTACAGCTATATTAATAAATGATAGAGTGCATATTCTGGACATTATTTGTTTCTGTTAATTGGCAATTTTTGATTTGAATAAAGTAAACAGTTTATAAACAAATTATTCTAAAACAACAATGCAAGAAAACAAAATCACCCTACTAATTTGCATAAATTCAAATCTGTGCATGTTTGTATATGTATCCCATGCAAATCCTTCCTAGTGCTTAGCAGATTATACCCAAATGAAAGAAAAACTAAATATTAAAATATCCAAGGAATAGACTGCAAAATATGTTGGTATT
This sequence comes from Dasyprocta punctata, assembly GCA_004363535.1. NCBI lineage: Eukaryota > Metazoa > Chordata > Mammalia > Rodentia > Dasyproctidae > Dasyprocta > Dasyprocta punctata. The sequence continues at coordinate 30,136 of RJWM01016979.1, read as the reverse complement.
TTAATAGCTAATTAAGAAAGTTTCAAATTACTATGTTTTTTTAGAACTGTATGATGCATTCTATTTTATGCTGTTTTATATTACACTTTCTAATTGCGATAAGCAATCATTTATGGGCCTCAGGTACTAAAATACACAAAAGATCGTCAGTAGCCTAAATAAAAACTTAGGTCAGTAAAAATTTCTCTCAGTAGTTTAGACTATTTCATAACTTCTGTTTTCCCCTAATCTGTTTAACATTTTTAGCTTCTATCTTTCCAGTATAGATAAAGCATATTTTATTACTGTATATTACAGTATTCTTTGTGCCTTGAGAATCAAAATTAGAACCTATTTTTCTTCCTCAAATAGTACAAATGTGTTTGCATGCTTTTTGAGTCAAATATTTCCTGAACATGAAATTTGCCATGACATATACATACTCTAGAGAAAAGGGAAAACAATATTTGAAAAAGCCATTAAGGTTTGTTCTGGAAGGGTTTGAAAGTCAGACATTAAATCAATCTTAAAATAACTTCAGAAGCATAGGGTTAGGTCAATGGAAAAAAATTACTTTTTGTGTAGAATTAGATGGAGTTGTCCTAACTGCAAGTTGGCAGAGAACTGAGAAATTGAAATCATATGACTTGATTCTCATTATCCCTAGTAGTATGTGTTATAAAATTGCTATGAACACTGAATTAGCAAATACTGAATCAATTCTCCTAGGGGAAATGGTCCAGGGTTAAGCTCCCTCAAACCTCTTGTTACAACATTTTTATCAACAGAACAAGATAATACATAACCTTGTTTTATGTGCGTATATTTCTACTTAAAGACATTAATATGCAGTGTTGATTCATTAACATTGAGCTATAGTCAACAGCATTATTATGCCAGAATGATCCTCCTCTAACACACATACTCTTTCTCTAATACACATTATTCTTGACTTCTTGTGCTTGAGAACAAAAGATAGCATTTTACACTATTTTTTGATGCCATTTTAAGCAGTGAAATCACCAAAGAAAACAATGCAAAATATACAGAGCTAAATAGATCAAGAGGCAGCACTTGTTTACAGCACACAATCTGAAATAAGACAGGGCACCAAATTTGTTTATTTTAACTGCGAAGGTTCATCTTGGACAAATGAATATTTTGCTGCTTTTCAGTTTCTGTTAATGCCCATAAAATTGATTTGGAAGTTGTAAAAATTTTACCAAGTTGCCAACTTTACAAATAATAAGAATAGTTTCTCTGAAAGGGGAACAAAAAAATTCCATAATTTGAAACCTTCAGGTACTCCAGTTCACATTTAATACTACTGTCAAAGATTTATGAGCAAATCATTTATTCCACAACCATGCAAGAAAATAAAATCATTCTACTTTATTTGTATGAACTGAAACCTCTGTGTATTTCTTAACCAATGTGATTTGACATCCTATTGGTTCTCAAATTTATTGTGAATTAGACTCACCTAGATGACTTGTTTGTTTTGTTTGTTTGAGGTCTCACTATGTAGTTCAGGCTGGCCTTGAACTCAGTATGTAGCCTAGACTCGCCTTCAAAACCTAATCCTCAGTATTTGAAAACTAAGAACATTTTAAACTAGTTCTAATTGTTGAAGGGTTGAAACTAGAGAGTAGTTCTCAAATTCAGGTATACAACAATGTATACAATTAATTAGAATTAAATATGAGTTACAGTACCTGATGTTAAGTTGGAAAAAAGAACAGTTTCTTAAAAAGGTTTCTAAAAGGTAATCATAATGGAAATGAGGTCAAATCTGGAATTCCAAATGAACAAGATGATTGTGCATAGACACTTCTTTTCCTGGTTGGATTGATTGCCACCTATATAATTGCTAAAAACCATAACTTTTGAGTCATTTAGGAACCCACAGTGAGGCCCACAGGGACTGGGAAGCTGCACCCAGTGACCTGCCCACACCCAGAGACTGTCTCTGAGGCCTACGGGGACAGAGAGTCTGTGCCCAGTGACCCGCAGTCATCTGAGGACCCTCAGTGAACCCCATGGGGACTGGGAATCCACCCCCAGCACCTTGCCCACACCCAGGAATCATCTTTGAAGCCCTTGGGGACCAGGAGTCATCTGGGAATATTCAGTGAGGCCTGCAGGCACTGGGAATGTGCTCCCAGCATCCCACAGTCATTTGAGAACACTCAATGAGGCCCGCAGGGCTTGGGAGTCTGTGCGCTATGATCTGCCTACACACAGGAACAATCCTAAGGCTCACAGGGTCCAGGAGTCTGCGCTCAGCGACCTGCAGAGATCCAGGAATCCACAGTGAGGCCCTCAGGGACAGGGAAGCTGCTTCCAGTGACTCAACCACAACCAGGAACTGTAGGTGAGGCTCCTGGGGACTGAGAAGCTGTACCCAGTGATCTGTCCACACACAAGAATCATCTCTGAAGCCCACAGGGACTCAGAGTCTAGGATCAGTGATGCACAGCAATTGGCAGCCCTCACTGAGGCTTGCTGCTAAATGGGCTAACAGCACAGGAAGCAACTAAGACTCGACATCTGGCTGATTTGAAGAAACACAGGCAAATGCCAAAATGAAAGAATAAAATCCAATCTCAAACTTTCAGCCCATAGATCAGGAGTACAGGAGACATAGACATGGCTAAATTTGGGAATCACCCACCTGAAATTTCTGAAATGATAGCAATGTAAGCAAAGAAACAACTCCAGGAAGCTGTAAAGGAAATAAGATCAGAAATAGTCTCTTAGGTAAAAAAAGAAATGATAAACATAAAGAAAGAATTGGTGAGTATATCCAAAGAAGACACATGTAAAAAAAATAGAGGAGCATAGGAAAATGATGGAAACCTTGAATGAACAATACAAGAAACACTTAGAATACATGAAACATTTAATGAGACACCCAGGAAATCAAAATGTCCCTTGAAAGCTAGCAAAACTGCATAAATGAAATTGAAGACAGACTCTCAGACTTTGAAGACAGGATTGTAGTCAGTGATCATGAAAAGAAAATTCCCTTAAAAATAACAAGGAATCAGGAAATAACAATTCAATAGCTGTAAGATAATGCGAAGAGAAACAATATAAGACTGATAGGTATAAAAGAAAAAAAGAGGCAATACAAATGACATAAAAATACTTTTTCCAGAAGTAATAGCAGAAAATTTCCCAAATATAGGAAAAGAACCTGACATAAACGTAAGCAAGACATATAGAATTCCAGCTAGTCATAACCAAAATAAATCTACACCTCAACATATAATAATCAAGATCCCAGAAATTCAGTATAAGAGCAGAAGATTAAAAGCTATTAGAGAAAAGAAACAGATCACCTATAAAGGAAAGCATACCAGAATCAGGGCAGACTTCTCAACACAAACCATCAAGTCAAGAAAAGCATGGAGTGAAGTATTTCAAGTACTGAAAGAAAACAACTTCCTATCCAGATTGATGTAACCTGAAAGGATATCTTTCAAAATCAATGGAGAAATAAGATATTTCTATGACAAAGAACAACTGAAAACCTTCATGACCACCCAAGCAACCCTACAAAGAGTACTGAAATGTAATCTAGAAAGAGATAAAAATGACCACAATTCCAAGAACAACAACAGAAAGAAACTAACAAGCAGAACAAGCAATTAAACTGAGGGGGAAAGTAGAGAACCAGCAGCAGAAAGATAGCATAACAAAGATTAGTAAATCAGCTACAACTATTAATGGAAGTGGCCTCAATTCAGCAATCAAAAGAAATAGACTGAGTGAGTGGGTCAAGAAACAAAATCGAACAATACGTTGTATGCAAGAAATGCATTTAACTCAAAAGGAAATTCATAGACTGAAAGTCAAAGGATGGAAAACAATACTCCATGTGACAGAAATCCAGAGAAAAGCAGGGGTAGCTGTTCTGTCTGCAAACAATGTGAACTTCAAACCAAGAATGATCAAAAGAGGTGAATATCACTACATACTTGTTAGGGGAAAATATCAAGAAAAAGAGTAGCTAACAATCATAAATATATATGCAACAAATATGGGAGCACCCAACTATGTTAGACAAATATTAATAGACATGAAAAATCAAATAAGTGATAATACAATTATAATATGGGACTTTTACATTCCATTAATACAAAAAGATCAACTAGACAAAAAATTAGCAAAAAAATTACAGAACTGAATCAAACTTTGTGAAAAATGTACTTAGTAGATGTGTACAGAGTGTTTCACTCAACAACAGCAGAATACACATTCTTCTCAGCTGCAAATGGGACATTCTCTAAGATAGATCATATACTAGCTCATAGAACATGCTTAAGTAAATACAAAAATCTGAAATTATTCTATGTGTATTATCTAACCACAGTGCAATGAAATTGGAAATTAATGGCTAAAGAAACCACAAAAGCTTCATAAACACATGAGTATTAAATAGCATCCTACTGAACATCCAATGGGTCAAAAAGAATATTAAAGAAGAATTTAAATGATGTACACAATCAAACAGAAATGCAAATACAACTTACTGGAACCTGTTGGATGCAATGAAAGCAGTCATCAGAGGGAAATATATAGCAGTGAATTCTCATATCAAGAAAACAGAATGAGCAGAAATAAACAACTTAATGTCACACCTCAAACTTCTAGAAAAAGAAGAACAAGTCAAGGTCAAAGCCGAAAGAAGAGAGTAAATTATAAAGATCAGAAAAGGAATTAGTGTAATTGAAACTAAGAAAATAATACAAAGAATTAATGAATCAAAAAGTTGGTTCTTTGAAAGAATGAATAAAGTCAATAAACATTAATCCAATCTTATCAAAAAAGGAAATAAAAAACACAAATTCTTGCAATAAGGAGCGAAATCACTACAGATCCTGTAGAAATACAGAAGATCATCAGTACCTACTTTAAAAATCGTCTCTCTCATAGGATCAAAAACACAGAGGAAATGGACAGATTCCTAGAAACACATGAATTACCAAAGCTAGATAAGAAGATATAAAACTTCTGAATAACCCAATATCAGTTAATGAAATTGAAAAAGTAATTAAAAACTTACCAATAAGAAGAAAAAGCCAAAATCCTGAAAGATTCACAGTTGAATTCTACAAGAAATTTAGAGATGATTTAATCCCAATGCTTCTCAAACTCTTAACCGAAATTGAAAGGGAAGCAATTCTCCCTAATTCATTCTTTGAAGCAAATATTACCCTGATACCAAACCAGAGAGAGATCCAACAAAAAAGAAAATTGCAGGCCAATCTCTCTAATGAACACAGATGCAAGAAATCTCAGTAAAATATAGAAATACAGAAAATCATCATGAAGATTATATATACCATGACCAAATGGGATTCTTTCCAGAAGTGCGTGGATGGTTCAACATATGCATACAATAAATGTGGTGCACCACATTAGCAGAGCAAAAGACAAAAGTCACATGATCATCTCAACAGATGCAGAAAAATATTTTGATAAAGTCCAACACTCATTCATGGTAAAAACTCTAGAGAAAATCAAAATAGATGGTCTTAACCTCAATCTGATAAAAGCCATCTATGACAAACCAACAGCAAACATCATACCAAATGGTTGAAAACTGAAAACTTTCACTCTAAAATCAGGAAAAAGACAAGCTTGTTCACTGTCACCTCTCTTATTCAATATAGTTCTGGAAATATTAGCCAGAGCAATTAGACAAGAGGGAGAAATAAAAGGAATAATGATCAGAAAGGAAGAAGTTAAATTATCGTTATTCTCAGATGACATGACACACTACAAAAAAGACCCCCAAAACTCCAGCAACAGACTTTTAGACTTAATAAGCAAATTAAACAGAATAGTTGGGTACAAAGTCAATACTCAAAAGTCAATTGCATTCCTGTACACAAACAACTCACTGAGAGAGAAATAAGTGAAACCACAACCTTCACAATAACATCCAAAATAATGAAATACTTGTGAATCAATCTGACAAAAAAATAAAAGAATTATACATTGAAAATTACAGTGTTCAGAAAAAAGAAATTGAAGAGGAATTCAGAAAATGGAAAGATATCTCTTGCTCATGGATAGGAAGAACCAACATTATAGAAATGGCCACACTACCAAAATCATTATTCGGATTTAATATAATTCCAATTAAATAATATCAGCATACCTCACAGATCTGGAGAATACATTTTAAAAATTCATTTGGAAATGAAATAGACCTAGAGTAGTAAAGGAGATCCTGGGCAAAAAAGACAATGCGGGAGACCCCACAGTCCTTGAGTTGAAATTATACTACAAATCTGCTATAACAAAATCAGCATGGTAGTGGAAAAAAAAAAAACCAGACCTGAGGACCAGTGGAACAGAACAGAAGATAAAGGTACAACTGCAAACACACGTGGCCACCTTGTCTTTGACAAAGGTGCCAAACATGTTCACAAGAAGAAAAAAAGCTTCTTTAATAAGTGGTGTTGGAAAAACTGGAAATCTAAGCCAGACCCACGCTTATCATCATACAATAAACTGAAGTCACGATGGACCAAAGATCTAAATATTCAGACAGAAACACTAAATCTACTGGAAAGCAAAGTAGGTAGAAATCTTGAGGACATAGGAGTAGGCCAAGAGTCCTCGAAAAAAACTGTGAGAAAGTGCTTCAAAGAATCAACAAAAGGGTTCTCATCATTAAAAAGTGGTTGCACAACAAAAGAAATCACAACATAGTGAAAGAAAAGCCACAGATTGGGGAAAAATTTTTGCCAACTATCCCTCAGACAAAGGACTTTTTTTCTAGAATATATAAAGAATGGAAAAGAATCAGGCTCCCTAAATTTAAAGACTCAATTTAAAACTGGGCATCTGAGATGAATACAAATCTTTCAGATGAAGAAATGTAAATGGCAAATAAATATATGAAAAAACGTTAAACATCATTGGTCATTCAAGAAATGCAAATTAATACAACATTGAGATTCGAACTCACTCCAGAAAGAAATGCTAACATCAAGAAATAAACTAATAACAAATGCTAGAAGGGACATGGAGAAAAGGTAACTTTTCTCCACTGTTGGTGGGAATGTAGACTTGTACAACCATTGTGGAAATCACTATACATATTCCTCAACAAACTAGGCTTAGAGGTTCCATTTGACCCAGCTATTCACCTTCTGGGTATTTTCTCAGATGAACTGAAAACATACCACACCTATGCACCCATGTTAATAGCAACACAATTTGTAATAGCTAAATCTTGGAAATAACCCAAATGCTCATCAACTGAGGAATAGATAAAAAGTTGTAGTATTTTTATACAATGGAATACTATACAGCCATAAATGATGATAAACTCCAGGCTTTTATAGGTAAATAGAGCAACTAGAAACCATTCTTAAATGTGAAATAAATCAGACTTACATTTATAAGCACTATATTGTCTTGCTAGTGTAAGAAACTGAGAGCAAATAAGATCCAAATTTTACAATAGATATAACAGAAGGGAAAGAAATTGTTCAAAGGGAAATTATATAGTTTGATTAATCTTGTATTCCTGTATCTGGTAGCCTGAGTAATTACTTTGAGGATAATAATATGCAATATAACAACCTTTGTTAAATTCCTATCATCTTGTATTGAAATCCCATATTGACATTATTTATTTTTTTTGCTTTTGTTACAGTTTTTTAATCTTTTGTTTGCTTCTTGATTTCTCTGTGCTTTTGCTCTTTAAAATAAAAAAAAACGTTACTTTGCAGTAGGATTCTGCCTATATATTAAAATGAAACCAGAAGTATTAATAGTATTACTTGAAAAAATAGTTACATGTCTAAGGATAAAAAAGTGTACACTTAACAGTATTTTGTTCTCTGAAGTATGTAACTATCACAGTTAAAAATGTTGTTAATAACATTTTAAGAATTTAAAAGCAAAACTCTTTAGTTTTTTTCTGTGGTTTGAAACTTGATGGCTGTATCAGTATAAAAGAGTGGATTAATTTTGTAAAGGAGAAAAAAATCAGACATATTTTACTCCCACTGGAATTTCTGATATTCTTTTTGATTCTAGTGAAATTGATGCTTGGTAACATTGTCAAAGAGCTATTAATTGTGTCACTGATAACCATAGAATATTTCAACTGCTAGTATTATAGAAATGCCAAAACCATAATTTACTATATTCACAATAGATTATGTATGATCTACTTAATTACTATCTATGTGCTCTAATCAATAATTAATTATCTATGTTCTCTAATCCAATAAAATACAGGTTATTTCATAATAGTCTGGAGAAAGTAAATCATTTGTTATTACCAGAGTCAATAGAACAATGAAAGTTTTTTCAAATGAAAGTTTTTGCCTCAAATCTTAACCTGTCATGCAGTAATGCTGCCTCTTGGGTAGAAATGAGTATAACGGTACCAATTTCAATTTAAAGTAGAGGCTGGGTGGAATACTCATCTGAGAATATGTAAGTAACAGTATTTGGCATGGAAAGATTGCAAAGTAAGAAAACACAATATAATCTTGAAGATTCTGAAGGAGATAAATAGTTTCCTAGGTGTTTTTTTCTTTGTTTTATGAATCAGGAAGAAAATCGAAAGATGAGCATCATAAATAAAATGCAAACATGAAATAGGAAAAGATATTGTTTTCAGAATAAGGGGAAGAGGCTACTGGTGATGTTTAAATAAGGAGTGTGAAATCATGAAGATACTGCAAGGAATTTAAAATGCAACATCTTGTTGGAAACCTGTGGAAGCGAACAAGTTAAAACATGGATGTTGTCAAAAATCTCATCAATATTGCATGCCAGAGAAAATAGACCAACAAAATATTAAATAATAAGGCAACTGAAAGATAGTTTTGGAGGACGGAGAATGGAGACCTAAAGTAAATATTGCAAGTATTCTTGAGCTATAAAAATATTTGAAAATTTCTAATCACTTGACCATTTTAAAGAACTCTTTAAAATTCTTTTTTAATAATCTCTAATTAAATTGGACTGTAGTCAATATATGAATATTAAATCTTGTCATGGTAATTTTGAGGCTCACTTAATAGTTGGAGTATATGTGTAATTTATAGAAGTATAATGAGAGTGTATAAAGCAGTGGTAATAATGTTGGTGGTTACTCTTGTGCAGGATTTTCCATGTGGCATTGTCTTATGTGCTTCACACAAATTATCCCATTTAATTTTTGAAAACAACAGTAAATTTTTAAATATCTGCATTAATGAGTATTCTCTGGGGAACTAAAGAAGCAGTGAGACATATATCTGTGTGTATATTCATAGATATTTTCGTATATGTTCATAGACATATACATATAGTATGATATGTTATAAAACATTGACCTATGTGATTGCGGATGCTGAGAAGTCCCATAATCTGTCCTCTGAAATTTGGAGACCAAAGAGAACTGATGTATGAATTGTAGTCTGTATCCAAAGACCTGAGATCCAGGTGTTTCAATGCAGTAAATCCCTGTCCAAGAGCTGGAGAAGACCAATATTTTAGCTTAAGAAATCACACAGAGAGGGTGAAGTCAGCTTTCTCCATCTTTGTGTTTTATTCAGGCCCTCAACAGGTTGGATGGGGTACACAATAACAATGGACAGGCCCACCTGCTGTACTGAATGCAGTGATTCCAATGTTAATCTTGTCCAGAAACACTGCTACAAACACATTAGAAAATAATATTTAATAAGACAATGGGACATTGAGTGGCCAGTGAAGTTGACACTTAAAATCAGCAATCACACAAATCTAAATTTCAGATGAGGAAACTAAGGAATTTGAGTAAGAGCTATTCAACTAACGTGTGGAAAAACCTGGAGTTGGCAGGAGACCTTTTCGGTCCCATTTTCTACCTTTCTAATCAGAACACTGCAAGAAACTTGCAGGAGGGTGTGAATCTTCCAGTTATATTTCCTGCACATAGAAGAAAATCTGACACATACTAAATGATCAATGTTTGCAAAATAAATAATCATATGTATTTGTCTTAGTATCAGTAATTAAACAATTTATTTCACTTTCATAGTTAATTTTGAATGTTAAAGTATTTAAAAACCCAAAGCATTTCTCATATACTTGAACCAATAAAGGGCATGCAAATTCATCAGTATGAATTTTTTCTCTTATCAAAGAGATTTCTCCTTCAAAATTTAATTCTAGAGATAAAAATTGCTCTATAGGCCCTAATTTACTTTTGTCCTTCTCTTTATTCTTTTCTAGTGAGTACAGTTTTAACTTTGTAGTTATTCTCATGGGATATAAAAGTAAAACCATTTTTACTTTTCTCTTTCTATTCAATCCTGCAATCAAAACCTACCAGATTTATAGACTAAACATATTCAAAATTCTATCACTTCTTACCTTTCCTTGACTAACATACTGGCTCCCAAACCCTTATCATTCCATAAATTTCTATAATAACTTCCTATTATGAGAAAAAAGAGAGCTTGAATTGTATACATCTTCTTATCTTAAGGTATTTTTCAAATTATCAATCTGTGATATGATATATGATCAGTAAAGATAGCAATGTTTAAATTTTTTAAAAAATTACGGTAAAAGATACATTGCCACTAATTTCCCTGCAATTACTCCACATCACATACACTATTCTGTTACTTTGGTCACTTTCTGAAGAAGTTCTGAAAGTTCTCTTTTGCATCCTTAGTTGCACAGCTGTGATTTCCTCAGTATCCTGAATCAATTCAGAATCTTTACTTTCAGAGTCATTTTGATTTCAGGGAAGAGCCAGAAGACACTTAGTGACAGATCTGGTGTATAAGGTAGATGAGGACACACTAATGTTTCTACAGGCCTGCATTTCTGTTGGATGATACTTATATTCACCCATTGTTTGATAATACATTTTCAATACACTCCCAGATTAGGACTTTCAGAATCACTTCATAAAGTGATGAAAGTAATGGGAGAATCAAGTTCAAAGTGAAGAGGAGTATTTGAGGAGTACTAATAGCAATATCTTTTACTACACAAAAATTTTAAAATTTAATTCATCTTGTATTTTGATCACATCATTGAAATTATGGTAAGAAAGAACAAAAATGAGTCACCATTCAAAGTTTAAGAGGTATCGATATCAAGTGTATGTAAAAATGATAAATATTATGGCAATAAAGCAAGAATAAGACATAGAATGTAATCATCAGGAAGAGGAGACTACAATATGTTTCCTTCAACATTTTGCTTGTGAAAATTCAAAATTCAAAGAAACTAAAACTATAGTAAATACTCAGATGCTTTCAGTTTTTAACTATTAGGGAGATTGTAGCTATTTATCTTATATTTCTCTACAGGTAAACATATGTATCATTTTCTTATGAATGCATAAGTAAACTGTACATGTCATAACATATGAAACAATCAGTAGGAATCTACAAAAAATAGTAGTCTTTTTCAAAGCCACAATGCTATTATCATACCAGAGAAAACTGTCAATAATTCTGTATCATCCTCTATTATCAACTGTTCTAGCCACTACCAAAAGTTGCAATTTGCAAAATATCAGGAATGCTAGATCAAAAGACCTGAATTTAGAGAAATCTTGCTGTAATAGTACAGAATTTCATTTTTAATTTTTTCCATTGGTAATATGGGATGATCTTAAAATTAGTGTGTTCAATTACAATGATAAATCTCCAGATTTGATTTTTAAATAAGTATAAGCTGTTAAGTTCTTTAGTTGCATCTCTATTATTTTAAATCCTGTATATTAAGGTTGTTCGTCATACCTTTCTGCAAGTAATGTAATTCCCCAGTTCATCTGCAAAAAGTCTTACAAATAAGGGAAATCATGCCAGATTACACAAAAGAGTTCTTAACATAGAGCTAACTATTATAATTCCTAAAGTTTTAAGTATTTCTGCAATTCTTATTTTAAAATGATGACAGACATTATATTAAAAGGCGAATAATCAATAATTTATCATCTTAAAGACAGATGTGTATTTCAGGACATCAATTCATATTTCTGATTGAGGGTAGTCTAAAAAAATGGTGCAATGCTTTCCCAGAAATTCAGTTTCATTATATAGTTGTTACTGTTTTGTACATTTTTATTAAAATGACATATGCATTAAAAGTGTATTAGTGTGTACAAAATGGAACATTTTTTTCTCTCATGAAAAAAACACATACAGTAAAACACAGTTTGCCTTGGGCATAGATAGGGCATAAATGTTTATTATCTTCTCAACTTCAAACAGAACTGACAAGAATATAGACAATACAAGAGAAGTAAATATATTTTCCTGATTAAAGTAAAGGAAATAAAGAAAAATAAATGTTTCTATATAATTTATAGTTATTTGAATTTTATGTTTACATGAATAGTTCAAGTTCCAAAATAATCCTGCAGATGTTTGAGAAACTTGCTCTCTAATTTGGTCACTCACATAATTTAAAAAGGAATATAATCCTGCTTTCAGATTGTTTACGTGGAGAATTCCTCGGTGTTTCCGAATATTTCCCCAGTGAGAAACTCTTAATTTAAAAGATCGTAGGCAGCACTGATGCAAGTACATGGATTTCTGCACAATATGTTGTTCCTTCTTTGGAACTGTACATATTGTTTTTCTTCCTCTTGTGGATGTTTATTTGAAGGATAAATAGGTCACTCTTAGCGGGAGAGCTTGTCATGTGACTGCCAGATACCAAAGACAGATGAGTCAGTTCCACACAGACTACAAATTATGCATGCTGGATAAATCTATATTCATATTTGCATTTGACCTAAGCTTCAACTTTAAAAATAGATTTAGCAGAAATTATACGGAAATTCAAAAATTGTTTTGCTAGGAAGCAAACAAGTTATGCAATGCAATTTTAGAAAAAGAATGTTCCCTCTGTTAGAAAGAGATCACATTAGCAATGAAATACTATATGTCAGTTTGAACTTAAGCCCAAATTGAAGAACATATTGTACACAAAACTTCTGAAATCTATTTATCTGCTGCGTGATTGATAGCTATTGCTGCAGCTTGAAGACCTTAGGGTGATAGTGACTCCTCAGCATTTGTCATTATAGAATATTTTTGACTGGAAAGTTATGTTCTTTTCATAGCCTGTGGAAAATAGACCAGGTTTCCTGGCCCTAGTTAAAGTATAAGGACATGGGCTCAATAAGCAAAAAGCTGGTTTCGACTTCTAACTCAGTCACTAAACTCATGTATACAAATTACAACTGACTTAGTTTATTCATCTATAAAGCATGGCTAATAATGACGCTAGCTAATTAGAACAGAGATAAAATGTGACTTACCTGACAATCTTTTAAGGAAGTTAGTACAGTCTGATACACATTTAAAATGAATTACCTGTGCTTTCTTTGTAATTAGGTGTTTTTGAATATACTGTTGAAAAATAAATCTGTTGTGTGCACAAATCGATTCTTGTAAAATTTCACTATATATTAGAAGAATGGGAAATCATTTGCCCTGCCTCTTTCTTCAGTGTACACAAATTTGAAAAACAAGCCTCCTTTTAATAGAAAACCTTAATTAATTTTTAAGAAATGAGTCTGACATCTACAGACAGCAAGGAAGCAACGCTAAATCCTATTCAATACTGAAATGTTTTTCCTTATTGTGATAGGAGTTGCTGGAGTAGGCAATGAGAATGCACCAATTTTTTAAATCTGGGCTTTTCATTTTACTATGATCTCATGCAAATGTCTTGCTTATCTTACCTTGAGTAACTAATTGAGATTTTATTATAGCCTTTTATACTATTTCTTTCATTTCCTTAACCATTTTACCTAACCTCAACTCAAAAATGGTGTGTGGGTAGACTCAACAGGATTCTTATGAAGAGTTTGAAAAGAAGTAGAATGGTGAGAAATGCTTACATAGAAAACCCGCTTCCCACATTTAGAGTACGTATTTACCTTCACATGGAACTTACTAAATATGACTTAATAACTACAGACTACACCAATGTGCCATTCAGTCAATTAAATAGAATTTATATTCTGAGAGACAGACTTCTGTTAAGATCTATATGACAAGGGAGCTATCACTTGAGACTAAAAAAAGTTCTATGTGTGAGTATAAATCCTTAAGCCATGTATTCTAAATGAATTTTTTTGACATTCCAAAATGTTTAGTACAGTATTAAGCCTTAATAACACTCAGGGTTTTAAAAAGTTAAAACTAGTAATTTTTAAAAATTATAAATAACATTTAAAACATACTGAAGCTCTTCGATCTGTCCCATATTGCTAAGTAATGCTAATTACCTGTCATATTCGTGAATAGCTATGACTGTTTTTAAGTGAAAAGCAAATGATGCAAAATCATATTTGTGTTAGTTTTGTGTTTGATTTCATAGAGCAAGGAGATGTTAAACTTAGTAGACTTTAGCTATAAGACTAAGCAAAACACTAAGACGAAGAATAAATTTTTAAACAAAGTTGATCTTTAAGGTAAAGACAAATAGTTTCACATACATAAATTTATCATTTCAGATCTAGGATAATTATCTTTTCATATGATGTGTATATGTGTCTTATTACAGAGAGAGAAAGACAGAGAGAGAGAGAGGGAGATAGAGAGAGGAAGTCAAAGGATACAGAACTAGGGAGAGATAGTATTTTGGATGCTGATAAATTCTTGTACATAATACAATATTAAACGAAATGTCCACAGACAAAATGGCTGCAAAATTAATGACAAAGTATGAGACAATGGAAAAAAATCACTACTATCATCAATATTATTGGACAAAATGTGATCAAAAAGTAAGATGAATAATTTTTTAAGTGATACTGTTAAAATTACATTGCTATTTTCTCCCTTAGGGGGAAAAATGATTTGAACACATGCCACCATTCTTACTACCTTCTGAAACATTTCTGGATGTTGTTCTTCTTTTGTATCTTTAGTTGCTCTGTTGTGGCTACTTCAATGTACTGAGCCAGTTCAAACTGTTTACATTTCATTGCTATTTTGAGTTTGGGGAAGAACCAGAAGTCACAGGCTGCCATATCTGTTGAATAAAGTGGATGATGATATAATGTTTTTATTAACATTCACCATACCTTTAAATCAAACCTCATAAAGACATACATGATAGAGGACTTTCAGAATTGGTGCAAAAAGTGGCAAGAACAATGGCGTAAGTGTGTTCCAAGTGAGGGAGTGAATTTCAATGTGTGCCAATGTGTCTTTTACTATAATAGTATATTTTATTTAAATATTCACCATATATGCTGATCACACTTCTAATTCTCTTTCAGGAAGAGACTTACACTGTGGTCAGTTCCTTAGGGTAGAAATAAATTAAGACCAGAAACAGCTCAATGTTCCTCAGTCAAACTGGTTCAATAAAGTATGGCTTATGGAGAATCATGTAGTTAAAATAAGAAATACGGAATAGCAGTTTGGGATACTATCAAATCTTTCAGATAAAATTGCATGCAAGAGCAGGACAAAACACATGTATCGAGTTTTGTAATATTTGATAGTGATCAAAATATATGTATATCTTATTTTTCAAAAATGGAAGTATAAATCATAAAATCAAAAACATTTTTATTTGTATGGGAGAGAGAGAATACAGGATGGAGGAGTTCGCATCAGTAGCCAGTCTTATTATCCCTAGAAATTATTTTTTTTAAATATTATGTTAAGACCATCTAAATATTTTACAAGGCTGCAAAACAAATTTAAATCAACATAAAAAGACACAAAAGCAAATGAGCTTAAACTTGCACTGCTTTTGTCATAAGTAGAAAGAAATTACTACTACTGAAACAAATACTAAACTGATTGCAAAACTTAGTAGTTACATATAAGATAACAAAACAAAAAACTGCAGAAAATTTTTGAGCCATGCTCAGTACATTTTTGGAAATTATATCAGTTTTCTTATTTGCAAACTATAATACATATGTTACCCAAAATTCAAGTAATTATAAAAAGTCAGTAAGAATGTAGTTTTTCAGAAAAGAAAAAAATAGGTAAATATAAAAATTTAAAACAGTTAAAATGCTAAAATTTCACATTTGAGTTGTGACCAACAGTCCAAATCTGGGTTTAATCATCCTTAAGTTTTCTCATTCCAAAAGATCACAAAAGAAGGGAACAGATCAGTAGTCTCCGTCTGTTACAGGAACTTATGCTTCGGGGAGGTCCTGTATATGTAATTCCTGTTCTGATTCAGGAAATGGGGAAGATGAGCTAGGACATTATTTTACATCAAAAAACAAAACAGCTGTCTAAACTACCTCAGCCTTGTCTAAAAGACTCAATGAACCCAACACACACTTTAAACATTACAATTTGTAAATTCAAAAATAATATATGTCAACACAAAGTTTTCTTTTGGCATACAGTTAGTTCCACACTTTGTGATAATTAGAATTGAACATCATTGTTTTTTGACTTTATGTTGATGAAAATGTGGTACAAATTCAGCAGAAAGCATACTTAGAATTTTGAATTTTAATATTTTCCCAGGCCAGTGATATGATGGGCATATCATGATGCTGGCAGTGGCTGCTAGTACCTCTTTAAGATTTGTAACTTACAGTATTTTTGATTTTAAGTAGGTTCATCTCATAAACAAAAATCATCCGTGTTTAGACGATGCTACGTAACAAGCTCATTTTTCTAAGAACTAGTAAATAAATGGAAACACATAAGCATTTCATCTCCCTTCCTTAAATAAATGAAGGATCAGGGGTCCTGTTACCATTGCAGTTACTTTATATAGATTTGTACATACTGGAAATTTCCCACATCAAAAGAAACAAAAACAAATAAACAAACAATAATTAGCTAATCTGAAGTTTAGGTCTTCACATAGACCTTCATGCTCCACTTATTTCCTGCTTTCTTGGTCTTCACATGTTTTGCCACTGCAGTATTTCACTAAGACTAAGATTTGTCCAAGATTATCCATCTAGTTGATATGTTACTGGGATAATAAAGTTTAAGAATCAGAATTAGAATTTCATCATTATTATCCTGTGTGTTGCTCCACTTAGATAGAGATCTTCATGAGGACCAAAACCACATCTTTGTTGTAGTCACATCAAGGTTCACTGTAGCATCTGGAAATTCTAACTATTCAGTTTTTTTTTTTTTGTTAAATAGAGAAAATGAATCAACAAATGTGCACAATTACTTTCAAAGGGACATCTTGATTAGTTTATTTAATACCATATCTGTTATTACTACATTAGACAGTCCAAATTTGTGCAATCACTCTAATATATTTACATCTTTCGAAGGATTTAAATCATACCATTAACAGAACTCATAGTTTGTTTTTTTAATAGTTCATTTGTTTTAAGAGAAACACTTTAACAATCTTGGCAGCATATGTTGTTCAGTACTTGGTCTTCTTTAGACAAACTGAATAGTCCTCAGACTGTCTTATTTCCATCTGAATCCAGAAACTAATAAAAACTTTTAAGTAACTGATGTTGTTATAGCAGACAGTAACTCAAGGATTTATTTAGAAGTGAGTGGTTAAGCTATGTAGGGAACTTTCACAAGTAAAGTTGAATATATTTTGATTTGCAAATGATATGGTTTGATTTTAATTATAAGATTACTGAACTCTAAAAAAATAAAGCATTATGTTTGAAAAAAATTTATAATTGGGAGGAGGTAAGTCATATTCAGTCACAGAAATGGGCATTGGTCCATATGTGTGTTGTTCAGGGGAGGTAGAAAAGAACTCAAATCAAATGAAGAAAACTCCTACTTGACAGACATAACCCCAGAATACAATTAAGGAATCATATCTATATTGCAATGGTCAGAATAAGCCAGCAAACAAAAATGGAGAAGAAAATAGATTTGTTGATAAGCTAACATAAAAATTTAGATTCCATAAACATAATTTTTTATCACAATAAACAAATCAATCTTGTTCATGAGAGACTGTACCTGAATGTGTTGATGTGTTTGAAGAATAAATCTTTTGTGAGTACACTAACAATAAAGACAATTCTGAAACAGTCTTTACAAACCTCATCAAAACTTACCTGCACAGTGTATGTGTGCCAGTGTAGCCATCATAATGGCTTGATGTGGTGACACTGGAGTTACAGCTCTTGGATTCTAAATCTACTTTGATGATTTAGAAACTGATAACACCTTAGTAATCGATGTCTTATTTTCCACACTTATACACTGAATTTATTTCTAAAGTTTACTTCATAAAATTGTCATCATTATTATTTCTTTTCTATTGATAGTATCCATCATTTTCTACCATTCATGATTCATGTAAGCCACACAAAAGAAACAAACAAAAAAACTTTTACTGTTTTCCTTACACAAAATATTTCCTTCTATAAATATTTATCAATCATGGTTGCCAAAATTAGTACACTTATTTTAATATTTTTCCAGAAATGTTTTTTAAAGTTTGGAAAGAAACAAAATACTGGTAAAAATTAGGGGCGGATTAGCCGTTCAAAAATGCTGTCATTTTAAAAATAAAGCTTTCTGTATTTTAAGGGAAGTGCTGCTTTATGAAATGCTAATTATTTAATGTTTCTTTTGTACATTTGTCAGAAAGTGTTCAGTGCAGATGTTGGTATCCTTATTTTGCAAATATAAAACAGATTTTGAAAGGTAAAGTAGTTGGCCTAAAGTCCCACAATTTAGTGAGTGCCAATGAGGACAAAACGTAGGTTTCATGCTTGGCAGTTGTCAGAATCCTTGCCCATTTGGTTGTTTAAAACTTGCAACAGATTCAATTCCAAAGAAAAAGTTTAGGATTATAGAGCTGTACAGTCATTCATATAGAAATATTATTAATTTGCTGCAGACAGGATTGTGTCACAATAAGATTCACATGTCAAAGGGATAACCCTGAGTGACTAGATTGGATACAGGTTCATATGGTAGATATGTAAGGCACATGAGGCCATGAGTTTGGGGCTCTGATTCCTTAAGATTAGTGTCCGTGTAACAGGAGCTTCATACCATGGAGCCATCTCACTCCCACAAATTCTCACTCATGGCCATCATGTGAAGGCACTGAAAATTATTGCCTGCAATCTGTGCAGAGGGCCCTCAGCAGAAACCAGGTGCTATCAGATTTTGAACCAGGTCTTCTAGTATCAAACTGTGAGAAAGTACATTTCCGTTGTTTAAACCACCCAATCTATTGTAGTTGACCTTGGCAAATTCACCCAACTAGTACAGAGCTTAACATTCATTCTCAGACACACCAACAAGATTTGTATAAAATATGATGAAAAGTACTTGAAAATTTCACACAAAATACTTTCAAATTTTCTCGTTTTGTACTATAGTTTATTTTGTTTTGTTTTATTTTATTTTATTTTTGCTTACTTAACTCACATATCCTTTCTTAAATCCCCTTGGCCTCTTTTCTTAATTCTTGAGTAAAATTTAACAAAGGTCATTCCACAAGTCCAGGATTAGCCATTTTCCCAAATGTGAATATATTAAATTTCAGTTTCTTAAAAAATCTTTCCATGTTTATTATTTGAACATAGTGTCTGGTGATAATAGACGGGTTATGATTTTCTCTTTCCCCTGAACTCAGAATTCAAATGAAGTATATGCTAAACACAGCTGTTGCTGTGTATAATGACATTCAGTTTGTGGACGCTGCATCCAGATTCCATTTTGAGGCAGCCATCTGTCCTTTAGCGGGCAAAATAGTGGAAGATTTATACCTTAATAAAAGCACACACATAAGCGCAAGCTGCACACCTTCATGTGCCCTCTCTATAGTTTTGCATTCATTAGCAAATTTTCTTTAGGCTTCTAGTTTTAAGACTGTTTGGGGTGAGAGGCTGGATTTATTCAGCCTGGACACAGGACTATAGCAGAATACGTTTTGGACTCATTATGGTTTTCAGTGAATCTGCATAGCCTGACATGAATGTCATGAAATTTAAAAGATTAAGAAACCTTTTTTCTGTGTTTTCAAGATCTATACACACTCATGTTTGTTCGACACTTCAGAGTTTATAAAACCTTTTCCCTTTTTATTTAACTTAATATTCAGATCAGCCTGTGGGGTGGTTTGAGGTCACACAATCTATTAGCAAAGAAGCCAGGACTCAAAATACTTTTTCTCCAAAATCCTTGCCCTTTTAATCAGCCTTCATAGTTAACTTTTTAGCTATGTAGTGAATTATTTTGTATGTGTTGATAGTAATAATAATATTTCTATACTCTTGTTATCTGCCAAGCATTTTACTTATTGCTTTAACTGAATTATTTCATTTGATCTTTCAAATCATAATAATGTACATACTATTTCTTAAAAACATATCATCTAATACAAAAGTTTAAAAAATTTGTCTATATACAAGCATAGTACCAAGGACACAGCTCAGAAGCACAAGCACCTGCCTGGCAAGCACAAGATCCTGATTTTGATTCCCTGTACCAAAAAACCAAAGAAAAAAAACAAAACTGACAAACAAAAAAACCCCAAAAAACAGAAAAACAAATGAACAAGCATGCAAACAAACAAAAAATAAGTGCAATCCCACGTTCTTCTTCAAGTAAAAATAACTAGAAAGATTTTTCTTTACTTTTAGTAGTAGATTTATTTTTGCCTTTCTGGCTTCCAAATGTTTTTTTTTTCTCTTGGTTGAATTCAGTTATTTTTTCTTACCATGTTTTTAAAAACTTCATAAATTTAGGAGTCTTATTTGTAGTCCAATTATTTTTTCTTGTTTATTATAGGATGATTCTGTCTTTATTAAATTAATATTTATTTTTACTTTTGATTTCATTATTATGAACCATCAAGACATAAATTACATTGTAAAATATTTTCCACCTTGTGTATATTAATGTATTTCAATTATTTAACCAATCAGTGGAGAAATAGTTATTGAGGGACTGTCATATGCTAGACTCTGATATGAGCGTCAAAATTAAAGAAGAAATACAGATGAGGAAGCAGGTGTCTGTGAAATGTGTACTTGAGTGGAGGCCTGTTGTCATTGTGTGAAAACCTGGGCATCTTTCAGTGGTCTGAAAGCTGATGTAGAACATTTACATACACGTGGATGCCACAACTCTAGAATTCAAACTGTGACCTGAAAATCATTAGCTTTGGCATCATATTCTTAAAAATGCCAAACAACAGAGGCTACAACTGAACTATTAAAAGAGAATCCACCTTTTGACCAGGATCTCCGAGGCTATTTGTGTTCACTAAGAAATTTAAAAAGTCGTAATTTATCAATATTCAATAGAAATTGTTTTCTCCTGCAATTTTTTTCTTTGCTCTTGAAGCCACTCAGTGACAGGAAAAAAAACGTGTCATATTGTATCTTCACCTTGACTGAATCACATGCTGTGGCGGTCTCTCTCAACATTGCAAGAACAAAGAGCTAGGAACCAGTGAATTAATGATCAACCAAAACTTAAGATATGTATTCTAAAAATGGACTTACATGTTTGAAATATACAATTAAATGGGAACAATATGTTTTGTTCCTATAATACCCTTAACTATAACTCTTGAGCCTGAAATATAATGAATGCTGAAGCTGTCAAAAGTTAAGTTTCTTAGACTTAAAAATACAGATATATAATATGTATGTACCTGTCTACTTGTATTCCTTGACAGTGTTAAAAATGGACAAACTTTTTCAAAACTAATATATCTCTACTACTATAGAAATTGACACTTATCTCAGAAAAATATATTTATCATTCCTCTTACCCTTCACCGTCTACATACCAAGGAAACAAAAATCGCACTTGCTGCAGTAAGGGCATTGCAACTATATATTTTTAGAGCAGACAAGTACATATTTCTCTGTATGCTGCAGGGAGACTGAAAATTTATGGGAAAGTGTAATGCATTAATCCTGCTTAATAATCAAGTAGTCACATAGACAATTGATAATTGAAAAGGCAAGCTAGCAAATTTGTCTTCTTAAAAATACATAGGTAAATTTAATTTTACATTTTTCACATGCTGTTTTATCTATTTCAAAAACTATATTAAGAAAGTGATCAGTTCTTGAATTTCATTTTCTTTCCCTAGTACATTTTCTTCTATGTTTAATTTGCTTTCTGTAATCAATTAAAAAAAAAACACCTGGGTGGGACGGTGCACACCAATAATCCCAGCACTCAGGAAGGTTAGGCAGGAGGATGCCACGAGTTCTAGGCCAGCCTGTACTACATAGTGAGTTAAAGGCCAGTCTGAACTACACAGTAGTTCTTTGAGAACCCTGTCTCAAAAAAAAAAAAAGAAAAAGAAAAAGAAGAAGAAAAAAAGAGAAAAATATTTGCAGTAATATATTTGAGTAATATATAACTTATCTCCATTCACTTCCAATGGACACTATACATTAACTATTCATATTTAAATCATTGCTTCTTCAGTAATATATGTAATATTTTCCTACAGCATAATTATGAAAATCTCTAGGTGTGTTACATTTTCAAATTTCTTTATAGAACAAATTTAGACTTAATGGAACATGGTAAAGTATTAATAACCATTCTACATATCCTTTATCCAGTAGACAAGCTAATATCTCTTAATTGTAATGTGAAACCCTGGTACAATAATCAAGTCTAATAAACTGTCATTGAAACAATTTTATTAATTAAACTACAGATATTATTCAGATTTTCCCATTTATGTGTTTTCTGTTCGTATGTTTGGAGCAAATGTAGAATGTCAGATCACACACAGTTGTCATATACTTATTGTCTTCCCTGACCTGTGACTTTTTTCACCTTCCTTTGCTTTTTGTGGCCTGAGTTTTTACTTTGGAGAGTACAGTAAGTTGTTTCATTAAATATTCCTCAATTCTATTGTTTTGGTAAAGTATTCTCAGATTTGTTTGTGGATATGTATTGAAAAGAAGCAGAGCTTTGCTTTGGTACTGCATGGTACATTCACATCTTTCTACAGTGATATTGACTTCAATCTTTCATCTCTTGGCTAAGGTGATAATCTCTTACAAGTTTCTCCTTGAGGCTCCAAACTAACTCTCTCTCTCTCTCTCTCCCTCTCTCTCTCTCTCTCTCTCTCTCTCTCTCTCTCTGTGTCTCTCTCTTTCTCTTCTTACCTTCCTATATTTTACTAGAAGTGAGTAAATTCAGCTCACACTCAAAGGGAGAGAAATCTAAGTATCAATCTCTTTGTGAACATTTTAAAACCATCATAGTAACTAATGAATCATCATTTGGGGGGAGAAGACTTGATGATATACTAGTATGCAATGTCTCCCTAAAGTTTTGTCTACTAATTTTAAAATGTTTCTCTACATCTTGCATGCAGAAACAATCATGAGATATTGTTGTGGTGACATTTCTATTCTTTCTCTGGACATTAGCATTAGAACTTTTCTGTATGAAACTTTGTGCCTCACCATAATAATTATTTATTGAATAATTTATAGAAGAACTCAAGG
Source organism: Dasyprocta punctata (assembly GCA_004363535.1). Lineage (NCBI taxonomy): Eukaryota > Metazoa > Chordata > Mammalia > Rodentia > Dasyproctidae > Dasyprocta > Dasyprocta punctata. The sequence continues at coordinate 6,726 of RJWM01016979.1, read as the reverse complement.
ATAATTTTTTTCTTTGAGTTAAATGTCATCCATTGTTTATTTTATGTTTCATAGTTTTGGAAAGTTGACTCCTGTGTGATCATTTCTTTTTCTCCTTTCTTTACTTCCCTTCCTGCTTTGTCTCCTGCTCCTTCTTGTTCTCTATTATTCCTTTTGTTTTCATACTTTCTAATATTCCAACATGGGCACTATTCCAGGATTATCTTTTATTTTGCCTTCCACAGTCCTGGCACCAACAGCTTCTCCAAGAAGCACTACTTCTACTTAGAGAATTATATTTAGAAATCAAGTATGGGTGCTTTTCTTTTGCTGAGTTGCTTCTAAAATCTCCCAGTGTACAGGTCTAGGCAACACGGGTAGTCATACAAATATATGTTAACATGCATAGCTTTTTCCATGTCCAATCATTTGTGTAGATAGTGTTCACATGATAACTCCAATTTCAATCCAAAACAGCTTATTTACAATGTCCTTCTCCTGGTAAAATATATGGTTTATTTTATATTATTTATTTCCTCAACAACAATATATAGGTATGATAGTTTCAGAAATATTGGCACCTATTCTTCAGGCATTTTTTGTTAAAGCTAAAGCCCAGTGTTTGTATGTATTTATTTGGTCATACAGTTTTAGTGAAATTTTATGAGTTACTTAAGGCATTTTTTGTTATGTGTTCTAGTTGTAGATATGTCATGAATTAGCAATACATTTATATATTAGCTGCTGGATACATTCATATTGGATCCCCCTCTTCCTGTCATTCTTTTGATTTTTCAAAAACAGTTTTGCAGATTAAAATTCAATTTTTATGGCATACAGCTTTGTAGGTTTGGCCCATGCATTGATCCATGTATTTACCAGCACAATACCATATACTGTAGACTAATTTCACAATATCCCAAATACTCATGTGCTGCTATTTTATAGCCAACTCTTTTTCCCACTAGATTCCTAAGAGTTATTCATGTGTTTGTGTCCCTATGGTTTTCTTTTTCTGGAACATCATATAATTGAAATCAGAAAATGAAGTCTTGTTCCTTTCACAGTAAAATGCTTTGAAAATATGTCTATGTGGTGCAAATCCATAGTTAATTACTCTTTTATAGCTGAGTAGCATTCCATTGTATGAATGTATCTAAGTGTGTTTATCCTTCCTCTGCTGAAAGACATTTGGAATTTTTCCAACTTTTTTCTTCAATTATGAATAAAACTCCTTGAAACTTTTGCAGACAGACTTTGAGTGAACATAAGTTTTCAATTTGCCAGGGTAAATACTTTGGGTTGGAATTACTAAGTCTCATGTGAACTGTATGTTTAATTTAATAAAAGCTGTCAAACTATATTCCAAGGTGCCCATGCCGTTTTTGCATACTTTGAAACAATATTTACTTCAGCATCTTCTCAGCATCTGCAAAAGCTCTTATGCTTACATTAAGGTTTTTTGTTTTTAGGCATTATTACATACGCACAGTGACATTTCATTTTGACCTTCATTTATATTTTTCTAAAGTTTAAAACTCATATTTTTATGTTTACTTAATGTTTATATACAATTCTTTATATATTCTAGATAGAACTCTTTCCTCAAACCTAAGGGTTTCAAATATTTCATTCTAGACTTTGTTCTGTCTTTTTATTCTCCTAAAATATTTTCACAAATAGTTACTAACCTATATGATTTCTGATTTATTATTTTTCTCTTTAATGATTCTTCTTTTGCTTTCATACCTAAAATATTTCTGCTGATATCAAGCCTCTGAAATTTTTTTCCTCTATTGTCTTCTAAAAGTTTATTTTCTCTGACCCATGAAATTAATTTTGTTTTCAATATGTTATATGTACTGAAGTTCTTATTGGTTGTTATTGTTTACCTTTGAATGACTTTTAGATTTTACTCAATATCGAATTGATTTTATTCATGTCAAACTTCTTAACTCTCATAAACTTTCTACTTATATGCTTGATTTTGTATTTTTGTAGTCATTTGTTAAATCAAGTAAAATATAATCTCTAATTTTGTATAACCTTTCAAATATCTTTGGATCTATTAAAAATGTACATTTTAGTATCCTCTTTTATATTTGCAAATTATATTCTGGGGTGTTAATGTAAAATATCAACACATTGAGGAGAATTGACATAATCATTAAATCCTCTCATGTATGAATGAGATACAGCACTGATTTATTTGCTGTGTGCTTCTGTTCATTAGCTTTTCATACTTTTCATATTTTTTATTTTGTTGTTATTCTTAAAGCTTTTTAGTTTCAAATTTTGAATATTCATTGCTGATGTATGAATGAGATAAACATTTATGTTATTCTTCTAAAATATAATATACATGTGTCTTATTTTTTCTTGCCTTATTACTTTTTCTAGGACACCTAGTATGATTCTAGTGGCAGTGCCAGAACAGAACAATCTTTTTGTGTTACATGGGTTGAAGAACTTTAATAATGTCTGTGATGTCTGATTTTATTTTTCAGTACTAGAGATTGAACCTAGGGCCTTGGTGCAAATGTGAATCTCCAGCATTTTCTAATTTTAATTCATTTTGTCTTCAAAATTTGAGACAGGTTCTTGGTAAGTGACTAAACTGTCCCAGCTGGGCTCAAACTTTCAATCTTTTTGCCTAAGGCTTCCAGAGTGCTGAGAATACAGGCACTCTGTATGTTCACCTTGCTATAAGATTTTAAAGGTACTTTTTACTAGGTTAAGAAAATTATGTTTTATTAGATAGTATTTACAAAGAATGGGTGCTGAGTTTTGACAGATATTTTTCTGCGTTTCTTGATAAGATCCTGTAGTTTTTCAGTATCTAATAACATGATGGATAAAACTGATTCCTAAATATTAAACAAATTTTACATTACTGGCACAAATCCATTTGGTCATTATTCGTTTTTTAAATACAGGTTTGAATTTGAGTTTTCTCATATCTTGCTGATGTGAATGTGTGCATGTATGTGTGTGTGCACGTGTGTATGTAGTTTGCTGAGATAGTAATGCTTGCTTGCCTGGTTTAAAGAAGCGGTAAGTATTTCACCATCTGTCTTTTAGAAAACATTGTGTAGAATCAGTTTTGTTTGTTATATGATTGGTAGAATTCACCAGTTGAATCATGTGGGTTTGCTGTTTCCTTTTTCAGAAGACTTTTAACAATTATTTCACTTTATTTAATGCACACTGGATTATTCAGATTATTTATTTCTTATTGAATTTCATATTTTTCCTAGGTTTCATTTTCTTTGATTCATGTACTTTTTTCCTTCTGTTTGCCTTAGATTTAAACGGTGCTACTTTGGTTTCCAAAAAAGGTAACTTAAGTTGTTAATTTTCGATCTCCTTTTCTAATATATGCACTTAACAATATGGCTTGCCCTCTAACTGCTCCTTTAATTGCATGCCAACTATTGTAATAAAGTATATTTGCATGAAAAATATTTTGTGAGTTCTCAAGAGATTTCTTTGATCTATGTGTTGGTTAGGAGTATGTCATTTAATCACAAATATGTTTTATGTTTTTCTGCCAATTATCTCACTATTAATTGATTTAGAATTGAATTGCACTGTAATTTTATTTTCTGCTGCTTGATGTGTGTTTTATAAAGATCAATTATGTAACACTGGTTGATTTTTTAATGTTATCACTTTAATAGTCTTCTATCTGGTTCTTCTATTAACCTTGAAACAGATGTGTTATATTTTCTACCTATAAATTTCACTCTACGTTGTTTTTCATTTTTATCTATTCTTCCTTAATACTTTTAGAAACCCTATTAAAATTTTAGGTCTTTAAGAATGGTTGGAGAATTAACCTCTTCATCATGAAGTAACATTTCTTTCTACTCTTGATATTGCTTGTTCATATCTGTTTTTTCTGTGATATTAATTTAGGTAGTCTTATTTTCTTCATTATTTTGAATTACATAATTTTTTAATCATATTATATTTTCATACAAATGTATTTATGCATTTGTACTTAAATATGGCTTTGTTTCAGAGAACACATTTGTGTCATGGATTTTTTAAATTTCTTTTGGTGTTATTTTTATTCCAATGATATGTTTAGAACACTTATAGTTAAGATAAATTTTGATAGAGATGGATTAATATCTACAAAACTGGAAGCTATTTTTAGGTTTTGTTATGTGTTGTTAGGTTTTTATCTCTTTTCATAGATTAAATGAGCATTTTGGGAAAACTCTTGCTCATTTTTCTATATTCATTTTTATGTGAAACATCTAAAAAATAGTGTTTTCGCAAGAGGTCACAATTATAGTTTACTAAGCATTAAGCTAAATCTGTGTTTATATTATTATATTGTACTCTTTATGTCTAATATAAGGACCATATACTTATATTAGACATAGGTGATCCAAATCACCTCTGCCTATTTTGTGACCATTTTTCGTATATTTAATTACACTTATTCTATAATGATAGTCAGTTTTGCTGCATTTTTCTTTCCAGAAAAATCTGTATTTTTACACCATACTCTTTTTAATCATATTTTTGCTAGCTATGGAGCATAAGTCTCTGTGTATATTTGTTGTGTACATGTTCATCAGCACTTTAAAAAGACCACTCCATTATCTTTTTTGCTTCTTGGTTCTTTGAAACATTTTCTGCGCTTTTGCACTGCTTTTTTCCAGGTAATGTATCAGTTTTGGTTCTTAAGAGAGATTAAATTTGCCCTTGGTTTTTGGCAATATGAACCTGATAAACTCATATGTTTGTTGCTTTGTTTTTGAGTGTTTGTTGTTTATTTCACTTGGGGTTGTGAGACTCTTGATTATGCAGTTTGTTGTCTGACACTGATTTTCCAAAATTGTCCTATTGTAAATGTTTTCAACCCTTTCCATCTTTCTTTTAAGTATCACAATGTGTTACTTAAATTATATATTTCCAATAACATTTGCACTTCTTTTTATTCTCACTCCTTCTCTTTTTTCAGTTTTACTTGAAGTAAACTTATTAAGCTGCCTTCCCGTTCACTTTCCCTTCCCTGGGTCGTGCTGAGTCTACAAATGCACTGTGCCTAGTCATTGTGTGTCTCTGTGACTGTATTTTGACTTCTTGAATTTTCATGCAATTCTTTCTCATAGTTACCACATTGCTGAAAGTATCACATTAATCTTGCATATTTTGTAAGTGTTCCATTAGAACCTTTAATGAAGAAATTTAAGTTATGTTGTATTTTACCACGATTATTTCAATGTCTGTTCCCATATGAATCCTATCATTTGTTTTTCATTCTTCTGGGTGGTATTTCTTGGCTCTTTGTATGTTTCCTAATACACATTTGAAAGTCTGATATCTCACATGAAATATTGCAGTTTGAGGATTTTGTGTTTGGGATATATCTTTCTTCCTGCTAGCATTTATTGTAACGTTCTGTGCTAGTCTTTCAGTAGTTGAACAAGTTTTGATGTTTTTTTTTTCTTTTGCTGTTGTTGTTACTATGCTTTCTCTGAACAGACAATATTTTAAGATATAAGAACTAAAAAAAGAAAACTCTTGTTTTAATTATATATAATGAAACATATTTTATTCCAAAATTAAACAAATAAATGTAAAATTCTGGTTTGTGTGAGAAGTATGGGAATAAATATTCATGTAGATTTGTATTTCTGGCTGATACATTTAATGCATTTGGATTTTTTCATAAAATGGTTATTGAATTTTCTGCTTATCCTCAGATGTTGGAAGCAATCAAATTATAATGTTACCATACTCTGATCAAATAATCACATGAAAATTTGTTTGTTATAATTTATAGTGTCATATTTACATGTAGTTGGTTACTTGGTTACTTATAATCTGTGTTCTTAAAATATAAAAAAGTAAGAAAATATTTTAAAATAATTTAAGTTATTTTTTATGCATTTAAATTAACCAGTATTTTATTTTATTTAGCTGTCCTCAGGTAATGGCCTGTATGTATTATAACCCCTCTTTAAATAAAATACTTTTGTGGCTGCTTTTTAAAAATATAAAACAACCATTGTAAAACACATTTGACTGTATCCTTAGATATGAAAATTATTTGCTTGCATTTGCTATTATTCTTTATAAAAATTATCTTTATTTATAGATACTGAAGGAAATCTCCTGGGAGTGTTATTGTACAATAAGAAAAGTTTTTGAAAATAATCTTCAGGGATGGAATATCCAGAGTCAGAAAACATTAGCATGCTTCACATTTTAAGTCTTCTTGTTAATATTGGTGAATAGTGCCACCAAATCTTAATCTAGGTCAAAGCTTAAATGGTTTTGCATGTAAAAGCCAAGAAGAAAATAATTGAATTATTGTTTATTTTGGTGTCTTAAACATTAAATTTCTGTACATAATGTGTATGTCATCGAAATGGAGGATCAGAAGGTAGAAAGAGAATTAAAAACAGTTTTATAGTCCCCTCCATTATTGACAACTCCCATAATACACATGCTATGCCATATATTTTTATGTTGCTTTATTTTTAAAAAAGCTTAATACTATTTTTGTTTTCATAGGAGTACTCAACAGTTTAGAATGATTGGCAGATATGGGAATCCAAATGAAAACACTGCACAATTCACGGAATGTTTCTTTGCAAAGCATTTTGGAACAATAGCTCACAGCTAAATTTGGACCAGGTTAAAGCTATTTTCAATTCTTTCACTTTGCTGAATGCATTTAAATGATAAAACTATTATCATCACCATAATTAATAATAGCAGTAT